>JANHGB010012170.1:9127-20408 GCA_026283785.1 Coracopsis vasa | reverse complement strand
CCCAGCGGCCAGCGTTCCCCACGGCCCGGCTCGGGCACTGCCGCCCCGCGCAGCACGGCCTGCGGTCCCGCGAGCGGCTGCTGCCACCCGCAGGTCACGCGTGAAGGAAACCTCCTGGATCCGGGCTGAAACCAACCACTAAACAAACGCAGCCAGGCTGTTGGGCTATGGAACTCTTGCCCCTGATGGCACGGTACCGTTGCTTGCCCTGGGTGAGTCAAGGTCTTTGATCCATAATGCTCTATGTAAGAGCAGGGGACATGGGTCAAGGATGCAGGAGGACCGGGAGGATGACGACCATGCAGCAGGTTGCAAGTCCTGTCACACAGCTGGCTCTGGGGTCAAGGAGTGAGGCTGCAGCTCAGCCCTGCACCCAGAGAGCAGCACACAGTGCCTCTCTGCCACTCACAATCCACCTCGGCAACCAGCCAGGCAGCAGCACCCTGCCTGCAGGAGCACAGCTCAAAACAAGCTGCACCCACCTCGAAACGCATTACCTGCACGGACTGGAACTGCAAGAGAGAAACAGGAAATCAGAGCGAAAGAAGAAGGTGGCCTGAAATCACCCTAATTCCCCGCTTCCAAACCCCCAGGTAAATCCCTGGCTGGATTTAGACACCCACATCCTCACACTCCTCTTTCCCAACAATAACAACACGTTTGCAGCTAGACCCACAGCTATGGCCAAGGCTGGGAAGGAGTGCTGCTTCAAGCAGTCTTAATTGTTATTTAACAAGTGTTCTGCTTCTATTTACACAACCACACACCACCTACATCAGCTTGTACCAGCTGAGGGGCATAGGTCTTACACAGATGAGATGAGATAGCAATGAGGAAAAGGCTTCCAGTGCTGTGAGGCAGTGTTGCTCTGAAGGCAGTGTCCCTGCTCCCTTCCAGGGCTGCTGCAGGAGAAGGGATGAGCTCAGTGGAGCAAACTTGACTTCTTCCAGCCCTTTGTGGCCAGGGGGTTGGGTTTTACTGCCTAGCTACTCAAACAAAACCAGATTTGAAGGCGAGCAAAGTCTTTGTTCTTATTGTTCTCCTGCTATACCTGTTATCTTGTCACCCCTGCGATACTTGGGTAATTCTCCTAGTGAGAGGAAAAGAAATTAATTGTCTGGAGACCACTTTTATTGGCACATACAAGTGCAGAACTGAATTAGCCATGTCCTGGGGAAATCATCTGTCCTCTCAATAATGTACACTTAAAACTACTGCTGGTGATAAGGACTTTTCTTAGAAGCTTTTTCTGAAGGTGGCTTGCATGCTGAAGTGGGGAGCAAGCAGAAGTAATTTTCCTAATAAGTTTTGTTCATAAGAGCGTCAAGATCAGCAATATTTTCATCTCCAGCATGTTCTTCCCTCCTAGTATTTTATCTGTTGGATTCTGAGACCATCATAGCTGCTAGGGAAGAAAAGCTCTAGCAAAGTAATCTCTGGGCTTTCTTTAGCTTTCCAATCAAAGTTGAGATTTCAGAACTTGCAACACTCCAGCAGTTTCTTGAAGAGTTTTTCAGGCCATTAAATCTTGCAACATCTTTGGGCGGGGAGATACAGATTACTATTGCTTTTGAGTTATGTTTTTCTTCATGTACAGCTATGCAAAACAACATACAGAGAGACTCAATGACTAGGCAGAGTCGAGTCATTGCTACTAGCAGCTTGAAGAAAGCTGCTGCTACAACTTCAAGTGACTCTCAGGTATAGGCAGCCTTCCACTGTTCATCTACATGGTACAGGCTCCTTGGTTAACACTGGCTTCTGGGAGCTGCCAACACACAGTTAATAAAAGACCTCTCACAACTCTTTCCAGGCTGCTGATTTCATACTGGTGGTAACAAGTTTCCCTCCACAAAGGTGGATTCCTAGGTTCTTCCATCATATCAGATTTTAAAATCTCATTGTTCCTCAGCAAATTCTGTTGTTCTACATCCATCACAGACTGTAGATCCCAAGGAGCTTTTGAACATAGTCAGTGACTGTTAGTCACAGACCTCGCAGACCTGTACTTTCTCCATACTCCTAACACAGTCCAGGAGATCACCTTCATTGGAAGGAGCCTTTGGAGGTCATCTAGTCCAACCATCTACTCAGAGCCAACTTCAACATTAGATCAGGTTACTCAGGCTTTTGTTCAGTCCAGTTTTGAAAACTGCTAAGGATGGAGCTCCCACAGACACCTGGAGGAGGGGGAGAGGGGCTTTCTCAGTGTCAGTCTCTTGCTGTGGTGGTTTTTTCCCCCTTCTTTCCTTTATATCCAGTCAAAATTGTTCCTGGGCATTTCATAACTATCACCTCTTATCCTTTAGCTGTGCACCTCTGAGAAGAGTTCAGATCCATCTTCTCTCTAAACCCCAGGTCAGATTTCTGACCTCCCCCTTATACATCCAAGTGCAGTACACAATTTGGTTAATTCATCTTCACACCACAGCTATCAGATGAAGAGTTATTAACTGCACTTAATAGCGGCATGGATACTAAAGACAAGAACTAAAAGTCAGAGACATCTGTTAAT
The DNA here is from genome assembly GCA_026283785.1 of Coracopsis vasa. NCBI lineage: Eukaryota > Metazoa > Chordata > Aves > Psittaciformes > Psittacidae > Coracopsis > Coracopsis vasa. The sequence goes on along the minus strand of JANHGB010012170.1, from coordinate 17,893 downwards.
TTAGAATGCACCGTTAAGATAAATGGTACAAGATTTCCATATATGTAAGAAAGCACAAATTCTGTTCACATCAGCTGCAACTCGGCTTACTCCCAAATCACTGTCCATCCTCTTAGCTGAATGAAGCAAGGAAAGAGAATGCATGTTGACACAAGACTTCACCATGATGGATATGTACAAGGCCATTAAATGTCCACAAGGCAATGTTAATCCTGAAAGCCTGCAGCTTGCAAAACTGTATCTGTATCCTTCCAGAGGTCGTGCTGCAGTGGAGGATGCATTTTCATTTCATTTGGATTATACTTGCGAATTTCTGGTGATTCACAAATCAATAGAAAAGGGAGTTCAATGACTCTAAAAGCTTACAGAAGTGAGCTGAGAGGAAGCAATCACTTTACCACTGACTTCATGGGTGTATTTGGTTTGCGTGGAAAGGTTGTGGCAGCAGGCATGCTGCAGGGGAAGTACAGGGCTTCTGTGAGGAGGTGCTGGGAGCTTCCTCTACTGGGGGATTGCCAGACCATGATGGACCTGCTGCTGGCCAAGGCTAAGTCAATCAGCAATGCTGGTAGTGCCTCTGAGGTCACATATTTAAGAAGGATTAAAAAACTGCTACACAACAGCAGCTGGAAGGCAGGAGTGAAAATACATGAGAGCAACAGCTCTCCAGACACCAAGGTCAGTGAACAAGGAGCAGGAGGTGCTCCAGGAGCCAGAGCAGACATTCCCCTGCAGCTCGTGGTGCAGACCATGGTGAGGCAGGCTGTGCCCTGCAGCCCATGGAGGTCCGTGGTGGAGCAGATATCCACCCACGGTCCCACACTGGAGCAGGGGGATGTCCAAAGGCGGCTGTGACCCTCTGAGAAGCCTGTGCTGGAGCAGGCTCCTGGTAGTACCTGTGGCCCTGTGAAGAGAGGAGCCCATGCTGGAGAACGTTTGGTGGCAGGACTTGTGCTCCCATGGAAGAGACCCACGCTGGAGCAGTCTGTTCCTGAAGGATGCACCCCACAGAAGGAACCCAAGCTGCAGCAGTTCATGAAGAATTGTAGCCTGTGGGAAGCACTCACATTGAAGTGGTTTTATGGAGGACTGTTTCCTGTGGGAGGGACCCCACACTGGAGCAGAGGAAGAAAATGAGGAGGAAGGAGTGGCGGAAACAATGTATGATGAACTGATCACATTCCTTGTCCCCCTGCACTGCTGGCAGGGAAGAGATAGAGAAATCAGGAGTGAAGCTGAGCCCAGGAGGAAAGGAGGGATGGAGGGAAGGTGGTTTTAGATTTGGTTTTATTTCTCATTCTCCTACTCTGATTTTTATTGGCAATAAATTAATTTTCCCACATGGAGTCTGTTTTACCTGTTAACAGTGATGGTGAGCGAGCTCTTCCTGTCCTTATCTCAACCCATGAGCTTTTAGTTATATTTTCTCTCCCTTGTCCTGCTGAGGAAGAAGAGTGGCTTGGTGGGCACATGGCAGCCAGCCAAGGTCAACCCACCACATCGGGCATTTGCCAAGAGCAGAATGATGAGATTTGGGAATCACAGGGTCCGTTACAGGATCTGGAGGGAAGTGATCTCCCTCCTTTCACCAACCTCAATGCTTCTTTCTTTCTAGTAGCGGTATCTGGTTCCAACCTCGGTACTTTCACCATCTCAGCCCCACACATTCTGCTCACTCAGCAGGACCCCGGCCTTTGTCTGCCCTGCCCTCCCTCCTACCTCTCCACCTCCTTGCTCCCCTAGCTCCCCTCCACTTCCTCTTCTCTCTCTGTGACAACCCTGACCTCACTGGTTTCTTTATTCCATATCAGCTTAGGTCTAGTTTTACTGCTGTGACCTGGTGGTTTTTCCTCCTTGAGGTAGATGGGATGTTGACAGGCTGATTTAGCACACAGATGAGACAGTTCCTTGCTGTCAGCTGCTGCATTTCTGCCCTGCCCAGCAGAGAGCACTTGGAAGGAAGAATCCCTTGAAACAACTCAGGTTGGACTGCATTTAGTCACCCTGTGGAATGTGGTGTACTCAGAGCCTGATCACAGGTAAAAGCTCTGAGGGGATGCAGCTTAGTGAATCTGGTAAAACTTAGCAGTTCTGAGTCTCGTACAAGCCCGGTGTCAAAGAAATCAGGAGGCATTTTAGCTGCTCAGAAGACAGAAGTCTCTACCATACATATTCCTATTGCCCTTTTCTTGCAAATATTTATAAACTGGTGCAGATTCTAAGGGGAATGGTGGAAAACATGCTAATGCAAAAGTCATGCCTTTTCCTTCCATCTCTTCCCACCTCTATTTTAAGTCCTAATCCAAAATATGAAGGCAAGAAGGCATTTCAGCAGAAGGGTTTCCAGTTCTGGAGTAAGGACAGAACAAATTGTTTTCTGCTACCCACCATCTTAGGAATACATCAGCCGTTTTTGCTGAATCGTTTGACCCAGCACTAACATAAGTCAGCCTGGCAGCAGAAAATTGATGGGGGAAAAAATTAGTCCAAATGGGAGAAGTTTCAAAGTAACAAATGAAGGAGAAAAGTGCTGTGTAGCAGGAAGTGCTGGCCAGCTTTACTGTAAGGAAGCACTGATAAACTCTTCTACATTTGTAGTACATATATCAAATACATTAGCATAAGCAGCCCACAAAGGTTCATCTACTTAACTAACTCAATGACTTGGGCAGCTAATCCAGATCCCAGGTCTCTAAGGTTTTGGATAAACCTTGACTCCTGCACAGAACTCCGTTGCCTCAATGAAGCTGTGGAGACCTGTGTGTCCAAACCAGCTATAGGACAGGATAAAACCCCATCAAAGGCAACACCTTCCAACTGGAGCCAGGAAATTTCAGGCTGAACTTTTATTGTTGAGCAAACTCCATCCCCCAGAGGAACCTTGAAAAGTCAAGGGTCATGAGGGGACTCACTGTTACACGACATAACTCACACTCTAGAAAACTAAAGCCTGGGCCAAGGCTGTCATAATGAAGAGAGGGCTAATTGACAGAAAACACCAAAAAAGCTAGCTTGCAGGGGCACAAGTTTTTGGTTTTGACTGACATTTTATCCATTTAGAAGGAAATTAATTAGAGGAGAATGAAGAGCATGTGTTGGCACAAGTGGTGTAAATCAAACTAAACGAACAAAGGACCACAGGGAGAATCAAGGCTGAGAGAGAAAAGGCTGGAAGCAGCAACAATCTTAAATGGCTTTAGGATTAGTCAGACGTATTTCCTTCACATCAGCTTAGATTTCCAGATGTTGATGAAAAGCCAGGTAAAAGGTAGCAGCAACCAAGGTACCTAACCAGGGAAGTTTCCAGCAGAATACCTGCAAGCTGGTTGCAGTGTTCAGTATTACTTACCCAGGTCCTGACTCGCAGTGCTTGTGCAAACACGTATTGCCCCTCAAGCGTGGAATGCTGCATCGTACATTATAACTCCTGTAAGTACCTACGTCTACAAAAGAAGTCTCGCTTTTGTACTAAGTAATAGCACACAAGGTCTTGTTAAAAACAGATTTCAATTCAGCTTATTCTTCAGTTACTCTATAAAGCCAAAAGTGGTTTTCCTCATTGTTCTTTATAGCCTTCTCGGATCTTCTAGCCACAAACACATCATTTATTTAAGCCACACATAAACAACCATGATTTACGTCAACTTTTCATTCAATGGAAAGCACATGAAAGAACTACTTTCCTTCTGTGTGTTACTTGCCTGCAAGGGCTGGAGTCTCTCTTTGTAAATTCCTGGTGGTAACCCCAAGCAGTTGTCAAAGCTTGTTCCATACTTGGCATTTTAAGAAATTCCATTACAGAATCATTCAGTCACCATTTGGCATCTGTTTTGCACCAGATAATGAGTCAAAGAACTTTATGATCTCTGAAAAAGGCAGACCTTTAACCGGACTTGATGTCAACCTCCTGTCAGAATGCAAGACATCTCTACTGCAGTTGCCATACAAACTTGTCTGACAATCCCTTGTCTGACAATAACTGAATAGAGTTATAATTCATATTGTTATTCTGCAAGTGAATGATAATATAGGGTCACCATCTCAATCACAAGAAAACCTGAGCTAAGATGGTTAAAAGCTGAATCAATAAAAAATAGCCATATGAAACCAGTTTAAAAAAGCCCTTGCTGAAATATACAGAAATAAATAAAACACCACCCCTTCTGCTTTTTAAAATCAGGGCTGGTCTCAGTTGAGAACATGCAGTACGCTTGTCTCTCTGGCAGTATGCCCTACACCAGAAGTAATGGAATTGCTCCAAATCCCCTCCTCCCAGCTAAGAGCTGGCAAGGAACACAATATTGATTGCTGAATCTGAGGGCTGGCTGACAACCCTCTCTGCCCAGTGTGATTCTGAGACCCACAATAACCATTCCAAGATGAGCAGACTAATCCCTAAGAGCATGTGACTTCATGATCTCTCTTCTGGCAGAGTGAGCACACCTCTCTGAGCCCACTGGTGCAAACCAGCTCCAACTAGTGTCATTCAAGGGAGTGCCCTACAACACACTTCAGCTCAGATGGAGTACACCCCTCCTTGATAACCCTCAACATCTCACACTAGGATGTTTAGCTGGCACTGCACTTTCTGCTTGCTGCCTCAGGCATACCTCTGCGCTGACATTAGCTGTAGCACTATAATGTCAAATACCGGCAATCTTTGCTCAGCAGTTGTTGATAAAAATACATGCTTCTTGCCCTTGTGCTTACACCTGAGGTTTCTGCTGCTCTTTATGCTGCATTGAAGAAGCCACCATTTGAGACCTACTGTTAGGCAGACTTGCCTTATTCTTTAGTGTGGGTCCGTGAGAACTACCACTTGGTGGATGAGCACTTGCATCCTTCAAAAAGTGGAAAATAGAACCAAGTACAGTCATCAACATCTTGTATTTCAAGCCTTGCACTAGAACACAGTCATGGTTTCAACAGTCCTTGCCTCCCCCTTTCTGCAGAACAAGTCTTAGATCTAGGAGACTAGGACTGATTGGCTGGACCGCTCAACATAAATTACATTGTGCTTTACAACTGGCATCACTGGCAGTGAATCCAGAAGCCACATCTGAGACCATCTGCTGGGACCTGATACTTGCCTTTCAGCACCAGCCACCTTCCCCATCCTCTACGGTTTCACAATTGTTAAAAGAAGGGGCAGTGTGACCTTGTAATTCCTTGAAATCCCCAATATACTTTATCAGTCAATAGTCATGCTTGATAACATGACACAAGGTAAATTCACCACTGGGACTTTTCCTAGTAGATATTTCTCACTTACAGGTGAAGAAATTCACACGTCCACGTGCTGCACTCTATGAAAATAGTGATTATTGTACTATGATTATGTGAGCAGCATGGGCTAGTCTTATTTTTCAGGCTGTTGTAGACTACTGTGGGAGAATCACAGATGGCATAATAAATTAGAGACTGTATTCATGCTTCCTATATTTTCCACAACCTATTCTTCCAGTGAGAAATGTGATTTTCCAGGACATATCAAATATCAGAAACAGATTTTCAATCTTCATCATGTGTAATGCCATGTGCAACCCATTATTTGGGTGGTATTTTCTTACCCAAAAAACCCAGAAGCACACACATACTTCTGTCATGCGTTGAAGTCATGAAGGGTTAATGAGGGACATCATTTGGCTGACCAGGTGTATGCTGGAGAAGCCTTCCACTGAGTGTCACCACACGGCTGCCATTGCCAGAGATCTGGGGCAGCTTGGCATAGCAGGGCACAGACAGAGCATCATACTGAAGCTGTAACTGGCACTGTGTATGTTTGTATAGGCTGCTTTGGGCTTCCTAACCTTGATGAACATTACTTGGTGTGACAGCCCATCTGCCAGAAATCCCTCCCAGAACAATGGTCTGAGCCTCGATCACCTTCACACATGCAGCAATACGTGTCTGGGGGCTCATCTCCTCTGGCCTCGCAAGAGCTCCATGGTGGTTCAGCATTAGATTTTATTTTATTTATTTAAAAGCTGCCAAAATAAAACCACCCTGGAGGCTAAACAATAAAAGGGCTTCTCTGCCAGACCTGTGTTCTGGTAGCATGTGGCTATAGCTCTATTGTGCAGAGCGGTGCATGACAGCAAGTAGGACTATCTGAGGCAGGACTCAACGTGTGAGGTGAGGCAGCCTGCTGAGATACCCTGAGGGGCTGCCTTAGGCAGAGAAGGTGAAACTTGGCATGGTTTAGATCCTAAAACAAACTTCCTTCTCTTATATGTCAAGGTTTCCTCAACAGCACTGTCATTTGGTTTGCTCCAAACCAGAGTGAGCTCATGTGTGTTCAGTGGAGATGACCAGGGTCCCACAAACAAACCAACAATAAAACCAAACCGTGGCAGGGGTTGGAACTGGATGATCTTTACGGTCCTTTCCAACCCAAACCATTCTGTGATTCTATGATTCTGCTCTTCTGGGTCTTTCAAAGGCTTACTTAAATCTTACTTAAAAGCTGCAAACTGTTTTCAAATTTTTGTGCCTTCAAAGAAGAAGGAAAATATAGTTATAAAAAAATACATATACTATGAAATATACTCAGAACACCAGAGTCTGGCAAACTGTGTCCTTAAAAGGAGTTAGCTAAATGTAGATAAGCCTGTAGTCTGTACGTCTGAGACATAAAGTTTGTTTATTTTCCCAAGTAAAAGCAATAGAAGAATTTCAGAATATTTTGACACAGTATCAAGCTGTGGTCTCAGAATTTTGGACCTCAGTGGCTGTTTGAGTTTCATTAAATTGTAAATTCAAGGGAACAAACACCTACCTTGTTACAAAGCCTCCGTTATACATATACATAGTCACTCTCAAAACAAAAATCCAACCACAGTCTTTTTAACAGCATATACATCTATATAGCATTGCCTAATCTTATAAAATTTGGCTGGAAAGCTGCCAGCTTTCAAGCAATAAATCATTATGATAAAACAAAAACTATAAAACAAAGTAGACATACATAGGAATGTGCATAAACCTGATCTTACTAATTATGATATCAAAGGAACAGAAGACTGGAAAGCAAAGCTAGCTTTAAAAAAAACCTGTGCTATAATTATAGTAAGTATTATTAACTTAGTAACAATTGTAACTTTGTATAAACAGCAGGAATCACATTTACCCAGAAACCTTCTCAGAAATACACAAAACAGAACTTGGCAAAAAGAACACCACAATGCTGCAACTGCACATCAGTTGTTTACCTATGAGGAGGAAGATGCGAATGGTCAGGAAAGACACTTCAGTTTTATTAGGTGGGGGTAGTTGGACTGGTTACATTCTGGAAAATGAAAGAAACATTCTCTTTGATCCTTTCAAGGAAAGGATCCGCAAGAGTCTGATGTTGCCCAGAGAAATGTTTCCATTGCATCAATTGTGACATGGAGAGTGGTTTCTTTGAATTAGGCTTCCCATGGTTTTGTCCAAGCTGACAACTTCTGGATACAGAAGGATTTTCTGAGGAAGGATCTGAAAAAAAAAACCCGTAAAGAATGAAAAAAAAGATGCAGTAAAAGATGCAGTAGATTAATTAGAAGAAACTAAGACAGAAAATTACAGTCTGAATCAATGAGCCCAATAAGGCAGTTGGTGATAACAGCTGAGAGAAAATAGAACAGTGTATATAATCCTTCTATGTCCACGAAACCCAAACATATGTGTCCACAGTAAGAGGGTAAAGGCTGTTTCTTGCTCATTGATTGAGTTTATCAAAATCACCATATGCTAGCATAAAGACAAATCCTTTTACACATGAACGGGAAACGAAATATCTTATCTGGCAATTTCCTTTATTCCGTCTTTCTAATTCTGTGACAGTTGAGCTGCTCCCATTCTTTAAGTAGATATGAGCCAGAAGTACGTTGCAGCAAATTCATGCTAGCTTCTATTTCCTCCCAGAGGAGTCATTCCAACCAGCTAAGAATAGTATGAATCGCTATTTCATTGACTCAGCACAATAGAGCTGTGTGCTGTATACATCCAGATTATGCCAAGCTGTTCAATATATACAATATTGTATACTGTAGATCACAGTAAGGAAAAGACTATTGCTGTGAAGCACAAAGAGAGGAATTCACTTTCAACAAAGGATCCTAAAGCCCCAAACAGTACCTTGTCATTGCAGGGTATGCCACACATTGCTGGCTTCATGATGCATCTGATGCATGTGACAAATGAAGAAATCATTTTGGATGGAAAAAAATTGCATCACTGCTGTTACTGGTTTAAAACTTGTCATCAAGTATTTTCATAGCAGTGTCACATGCTCCTTAGGAAAGACCAATGGTATGAGCAGCATGAGGACTCACAGTATTCTTGAGGGTTTTTAAGATTTGGAGAGCCCATAAAGACTCATACATGCAAGACTTTCCTTTTGACTAACATTTGGTGCACATTTGCACTAGACTTGAAACATATTCTTTTTTACTGACCAGAATAAAACTCAGAATAGATACATTTCTCAAGTCCTTACAGATTCAGTGTTCCATAAATTACACCATGATCAGGTAAAACAGTAGGCTTACAGCTTTACAGCTGATCTGAAAGCCAGTAGAGTAGTAAGCAACCATCTACGTGATCCATGCACAGTTAATTTCTTCCTTTCAAGACTCCTGTGGTTTCCTAAGGATGGCCTTAGTGTGAATCACAGAATCATAGAATAGTTAGGGCTGAAAGGACCTTAAGATCATCAAGTTCCAACACCCCTGCCATGGGCAGGGACACCTCACACTAAACCGTGTCACCCAAGGCTCTGTCCAA
>JANHGB010012169.1:0-47987 GCA_026283785.1 Coracopsis vasa | reverse complement strand
CGCTTCAAACCCAAACCATTCTATGATTCTATAATTTAATATGAAGCTCTTCAGACCTAAGTACCTTAAGACCTAATTCGGGGGGGGGTTGTTAAGTTTGCAGGAAGTCCTGGGAAGTGTTCCTGCTGGAATCTATGGGCTGTTTATGGCTGCGTAGATCTACTTCACCCTTCCTGCTCGTACTCAGTCACAGTTATACAAGATTTACCGATTATACCAGTGCAGACAATGTCATAGCCCACCTGCTAATACATAAATGTTGGCAGCAGTTTGAGTCATTCTGCACCCACAGCTTGGCACAAGGCACGTTCAACTTACAACTGCCCAGGGGCACACAAGGACCTTCTTGGTACATCAACCATCCAAATAGTGGGAAGCTCTCATTTTAGGAAGCCTTGAGTACGAAAGTTCACGTTTGTTTGTAGCCATGGTCAAATTCACTTCTCAATCAGAGAATCAGCCACAACCATAGGTAGAAAATGCTCCTGATAGAGAAACTGTGGAGTAGACTGCAGGGAAGATCAGGGCTGGAATAATTCCTGTCCAAAACCTGAATAATTACACTGGAATGCAAAACGTGTTGCAAGGTTTGATAGGCTTGCGAGGTTTAAGAGAACGGAGCATTAGCAGTGAACTCATCTGTCATCATAGGGTCTAAAAAAACATTTAAATCTCTGTGGGTTGGTGTTGCATGAAGGGTTCTTTTGAAAACCAGGTATTAGAGCTTTTAACTGACATCCAGCTGTGGTTCTGCACTGCAAAGAGATGAACTAAGTAGCTGGGGAGCTTGTGCAGTGAATGGTGCTAATTGCTAGCAAATCTGAAAGGGATTATACCGTGCAGCCACTACAATAGTGGAGAGTAGACTCAACTACCCAGGACATCGCTTCCAGTGCAAGTCTCCTAAGGCTTCCTCTTTAAGTAGAGAGAAATACTCTGTGTGTTAAAGAAATTGTTCCACTGAAGTTATTTTGAAGCCTGGTTTTTGCACAATCTATCTGCCCTTTCTGGCTATTGTTTTAAAACAGCATCTTCACTTAGACTCCACAGAAGATGAACAATCTGAAAACAGTGAAGCATTTCAGGTTGCTTATTTTAAAGGAGGTATTTATGGTGGCTCCAGCAGTTGGTAGTGGCTCATCTTGAGTTTGCCAGTGCTCAGTGAAGGTCAGGGCTGTCCTCTCTGGGTGTGTATGAGGGAGGATTGGACACAAGTACCTGCCAGGAGTGCATCTGAACACAGGGCACTAGAAATTAAGTGTACAGTGTTTTCAGCACTGCACAGTTGAGGCTTCATGATTCTGCTTTTTGGTTGTTGGTTTGGTTTGGGGTTAGTTTGGATTTTTTTGTTACAAGAGATTTTTCTGCAGCTGAATTGCACTTGAATCAATCCTTATCTTTTGAGCTACAGTAAATAGATAAGCCATGGCCTATGACAAAATATATAATTAAGTTGTCCAATTCAAATCAGGTTAGACAGTTCTTTAAAATCCAATAATATATTTTCTCTGGGTTGATGTGCTGTTTCTCTCATGTATTCTCTGTTTTTATGGACTTGTGACCATTGATCTTTAACCTAAGCAGGGTACTTCAGTCAGATGTCTCCAGTCTGGGGGGAGGGGCGTGTAGCTGACAGTCCTGTAGAAATGTAAGCATATGACAGGAGACTAGAAATGGTCAAATCCTACAAGTCTACATGTGGCTGGTGGGAGGCAAGACAATGCAAGGTGTCAGAGAGGAGAAAAAGGTTTGACACGCAATGTTATGGGGTCTGCACACATCTGTTGTTTGTGAGCACCCCTGGGCTGCACAGAGGATGCTGAAGCAATGTGGGTGGGTGACCACTGAATGCCGTGCTAATGTGCCCAGGCTTGGCAGGCACAGTGGTACCACAGCTGTGCCCTGCTTCAGGCGCTGGAGCTGTTGCTGCAGCAGTGCCAGGCCTGTTCCCAGGCATGTTGTTTCCTTGTATTGAACAAACAGGAAGACCGTTTTCCCCTTAAGGTAAAAGTTGCACTGTTAAGAGTTGCATTTTGCTGGTGGCAGCTGTTGAAATGACATATAGGATACGTGGGTTCCTCCACCACCACTGTGGGACTTTTCTCTTTTGGCTTCATTACTGTGTGCAGTTTTTTCATGCCTAATGAGAAGACATCCCTGGGGGAAATATTTATTATGGATATTTCTAATGGAATTAAATTTCAGCCAACCATCACCAACATGCATGGTAAGGACAGGGTTCCTGGTGACATCCACAAAATTCAAGACCCCAGGAAGTCCTGGGCTAATGACTTGCCTTTTTATCCTGGAAATGTCCTGGAGATCTCAGGTGAATCTCACTGTTAGCAGCATTGGAAAGGAAGGCAGGACTGTGTGTGAGAAAGAGGAAGAGAAGACATTCATGTGCTTTAGTTAAGTCATTCCACCACTGCTGAGCTTTTCAGACACCTCCTTGTATGTTTTCACAATAGATCCTCTAATATATGCAGGAATTTTTGTGACATCTTTCCACAAGGATGTTCGTCATAACTGCCATTGAAAGTTCAGTATATGGTTCCTCAGTACTGTGCTTTGCTGGTGGCCTAGGTTTTTGGAGAGCCTATGCAGTAAAACATATTTGAAGAGACAGATATGAAAATCATGCTCATGCTGCCATGACAGACAAGCTCAGCCAGACTAACATGAGCTTTCCCAACGCCCTCATTCAAAAATTAACGGGAGTTTTCTTTAAAGCAAGCTGTTGTTTTCTGTTGCAGCTGTGCGCATACTTGTGATTGAGGAAGCAGTGCGTAGTGATTAGGCAGAAATGTTTTTCTTCCTTCTTGTCACAGCAGCCTACGTTTCACATCACGTTCCCAGAATTAATTGCCCCCATGCAGATTCTCTGCTGGCTAGTAGCCACCTCGTACATGAGCTGAAGTAAGAGTGAGAGGCCCTGGAAGAAAAACTGCAGTAATCTGAGACGTCTTACAACAGCCTAGTCAGACCTTGCTCTACAGGTCCACTTTCATGTCGTAGTCTTGTATGCCTTTGGTGGGTTGCTCTTGCAAGCACCAGACACCCCTTCTTTCCCCCCTTTGAGTGCCAAAGGTGGCATTCCCACTTCCCAGGAGAGCTGTGGTCCTGGGTGCCTTTGCAGGATCCAGCTGTGCTGAAGCTGTTAGGCAGAGATCAAAGCAATGGGATGCATCTTTCCCCAGGCCCTGCTGCGTGCCAGCAGACCCTGCTGAAACTCAGCCACCACCCAGCCGTGGGTGCTCTGGGACGGGCTCGTTGGTTGCCACAGTGGGAAGGAGGGTGCTCCTGGGCTGAGCATACATTTGCACATTCCTACAGGCCAGGAGCAGGGTGCAAAGCAGCAGGGCAGAGCAGAGCTGCTGTGCAGGCGGGGTCAGTAGGAATGTGCAGTCCTGAGAAGGAGCGATCTCAAGCGGCTTTGTGCATCTGCTTCTGCCATGGAGTCATAGAATCATAGAATAGTTAGGGCTGGAAAGGACCTTAAGATCATCTAGTTCCAACCCCCCCTGCAGCATGATGAGACCTGAGAACAAGGTTTTGGAAACCGCTGGCTTACGTTGAGTCTTCTGGTTTAATATTGTATCATGCTTAGGGGTGTTGTGATACCTCTCCAGTGTGACTGCTCTAAGGGATTTGTGTGGTCTTGGCCAGAACATCTCTAAATCACATCATGAAAAAATGTTTCTTCCTTATGTTCCTTCAAAACAGAACTGAAGTTTCTCTTACCATTACACTCTCATTCAATCCAGCGCATTGTGTGCCTGAGTCAGCCTGTAATTTCCTTCTCCTTTCACGCTTGCAGGAAGCAGAGCATGCTGCTGACACAGGTTTTTGTGATATAAGTAAGAAAGTTCAGTCACAATAGCAGTCACCAGGATAGCCCATGGAACCTGAGGTACACACAACTAAATTATGTGATTATACTTCTTTGGTGTAAAAGACTCATTATTATGACAGCCTACCAGTAGGCCAGATAGCATATAACACATGCTAGCACATGTAGCATTTAACTCTACTTTTGTCACATACCTGCTATCCCTTCAGGTTTTTAAATAGCTGGCAATACGATTAAAGATGTTTGCTCATTGCCCAAAGGGTGTATGTCTCTCTACACTTGTCACCCTTGCTACTGGAATAATCCTTGCAATATCCCTTACACACCATTAACATGACAAAACATGATTATTTTTAAATATATCACTTGCTGCTATTTGTTTTGCAGTAACAACAATGAGTCCTGGTCATTCAGCAGCTGCTAAGAAAACCAAGTAAAAAGTAGTCGCCATGCCACACCTGACATTTTAGGTCATGGTACCGCAGGGACAGCTTGCAGATGTCGAATGCAAGGGGGGAACCCTTCCTTTCTTTCTGTATGCTTCTTTCCTAAAGGTGACTGCAGTGCTTGCCTGGTGATGGAGCCAGCCTGTTCAGCTGCTAGCCTAGCAAAAAATGTTTCCCAGGGAGTTCGCAGACATTGTTTTAAATAGGGAATAGCAGAGCTGACCAAGGATAGGTGGTCAGAGGGTGAGCTAGGGCAGAAGAGTTGGACTTCCACTTCTTGGCTCTGTCATGATGCTGGTACATGGAACTACACTCCAGCTAAGTCAGAAACTTGCTCTGCATACAAAGAAATTAAATGGAAGAATAATAGAAATTATCAGAGAATGATACCTGTGCATGAAGTGTTTATAGCAGTGCTTGCTGCTGCATGATAGTAGTGATTTTAGCTCTGTCTGGGCCTAAGAGACTTTTTTGGGAGTGAATTTGGTGAGAAGTTGAATTAGACTTTTTTAACATGAAATGGAAAACTTAATATTTCTTTGGATTCTCAGAGTGGTTTAGGTACTAGCAGGATGTTACAAAAAGTAGCTAAACTCTTTTTCAGAATTAAAGATCTTTGACAATTTAATATATTGCCAAAAGTAACTGAGGTCGTTAAGAATCAAAACTGTTCTGTAGTTACAGCCCCATGCTTCAGTATTTTTGAGTTTTTTCCCTTTTTATGGGAGATGTCATTTTCTGATTTTCAATCAAATACATGAATAATTTTGCATGTTCTAAATAATAGTCATTTCTAACAGGCTGTAGCATGAAATGCAGTTCTGAAACTTACTGTGGGCATAAGAAAAAAGGTGCTATCCTGACCAGAGGTGCATCTGGTGCAGTATTTAGGCACTGAGGATGGCCAGTGGTGAATAATAAGGAGGGTTTGCACTTATCTGGAAGGGGACAGTGGGACGACTTAGAGGGGGAAAGGAAAAGTACCTTTGCAAAGGTTTAAGAGGCTGGATGCCCTCTTGTGAGAGAAGTAGGATGGTTCTTGTCTGACAGTGGAAGAAAATACTTTGAATAACACCAGACGTTTAGATAAACTGTGAAAGACCTTGAATGTGGAGATTACCTGATAGGAGAGCATAGAGGTCAGTGCAAGAGACCTTAGTGTGATGACTCCATTCACTGTTCAGGCAATCTTTCTGGTTATATTTTGATTGAGTTTCCAATAGGAAAGAGGAAAGACAAGTCATGGGAAGAGAAAATTGTATTGCAGCATCTGTGGCACAGAATGAGTTTCCCTTCCATGGAATAGGCAGGAACATGATAAGCATGACCCATAAGAGTAAGGAGAAAGAGGAAAGTATACTGAAAGCAAAAATACTAGGTTTTCTTGTGTCATATTTGGCAGAGGCATATTCATTGTGTCACAGAGAGGGTTGGCAGCACTAAGACAGCTGATCAAGAGTTCCCAAAACATCAGCCAGCCTCTCATAGAGGGAAGGTCTCCAAAGTGTTGACTCCTAAAATAATGTTAATACATGCAGTGAATTTCAAAGGCCATGTGTTCTGACTCATGGACAAAATCCCAAGGAGCTAGTGTATGCTCACTGAAGATGTATATAGAAATATATGTGTGTAAATATATATATAAATATACATATAAAATGAATAAAAATGCTTTGCTTTTACAGCCAATCAGGTCTAATTGTCTCCATTGAATAACACGTGGTATGTGTTCTTCCCCTTTTTCACTCAGCTTTGTGCAGATGTGTTTGCTATCTGCTCCATGTGGTTTATGTCCTTATTTCAACAGATTTTTTTTTCCCTTTCTTTTTGGAGGCAGCATTTGGGTGCTGATACTTTTCTGTGCTGTTAATGAAAATGAGTTTATTGTCTTGCCAAAACACAAAATGTCTTCTCAGGTAACTGGTGTTAAGGTTTATTGCTTAAAAGAACATGTTCCAAATTTAGGCTTCAGAAAATTGGTTGTATTAGTAATAATTTCCCCTTCATTTTTTGATGGTTGACTTTAAATACTAGGATATGATTTCCAGAAGCACTGCGTAATTACAGCTGTAACTGAAGTAGTAGAAAATATTCTTGGGGCATAAAATGTGCAGGCTAATGCTGTAACTGAAAAATCAGGTGTATGGTGTCTTAACTGGGCACCTGGAATTGGTGAAGAGTCATGACTCTCCATCTCAGTAGCTCATGTCTAGGATGATGATGATAGTGTTGCCCCTTTGTTCTGCAGGATGTTTGAAGTCAGGGAGCTATGTCTGTGGCTGTTTGCATTAAGAGATGCTGTATGTTCTCCTAAAACATATATCCTAGATAAAGATTAAAGGAAGAAAGTTTGTTGCCTTTTCACTCAATAAGAGTTAAAAAACAGGGTTTTTTTGGAAAGGATTCCAGTGGTTTATGTCATATCCAGACCCATCTGTCAAGTCTCTCAACCACTGAGGGTTTGATCCAGTTAAACACATTTTTGAAATGTTGTTTTGAATGAATCCTGCCCGGTCGTGGCATTTGGTTCTTCCTGGTGCGTTGATGTTTGGATATTCTGTGCCTCAGGCATCATCTGCTTTATGCCCTGAATGGAGCCCTGTTGCCATTAGTACATTCACAGAGCTCTGGCTTGTTATTTATGAAAAAGACTCTTAACCTTTTCTTCCAAAAGCAGTTACCACGCTTAACTGCTTTTCCCTTTGCTGCTCGGATAAGTCTCTTTCTGATGCTGGGGAACAGCAATAAAATATTTCCCCAGTACTGTGTTCTTGATTGTAGCCAGCCAGACTTTATCCATTTTGTTAGTCCCTGTGGACTAAGTCAAAAGGACCGTGTTAGTAACAGGTTTTTTATAACCCTTTCTCCTCAGACATATTCCCAGTGCTTATTTTGCATTGGAGATTTTATAGGCATTTTTTACCATGTGTCTTATTTCAGTTGTTTTGTTAGTGCAGTTACAGCCTGTTCTAAAGTGTTGCGATTATCAAGATGATATGGAAGGAATTTGAGACTTCCTTATAAAATGATCCAGTAAAAAGTATTGGATGATTAATTTGAGGATAATTTTAAGAGTCAGTAGTTGTTTTTAAAGAAGAGGGTCAGCAATCAAGTACTATTGTGGAAGGAGTTGCCATTCAAGATACTAACTTCATAGGACCATGCTCCTCTGCTTGGACTATAAAGAGCAAAGTGTGCTGTGGCAAGGCTGCAAGAGGAGGGAGCAATAAAATCTGTAATGGCAAAGTGCATTCTTGGGCAGACAAAACTAAAATAGAGGGCTCTAGAAATGTCTCTCTCTCCTGGTCATAAATCAAAGATGATGAATAGTGTTCTGGTTGTTCTGATACTGGAAGCAAAATCAGAATCGCATTGTGTTGTCAGTTCCCTGAGGCTTCATGCTGAACAGAACCCATTTTGATAAAGGTCCCATGCCAGTGCCTCTAATGACCCTGGATATACTTTCTTCTCAGGTCCAAAGCTCCAGGAGATGGTCACATTTCTGGTTTCTTCGGGAACAAAGTGCTTCAAGACACATCTTATTGGGGGCAATGTTTGTTTAGTAGAAGGGAGCCTCAGACTGGAGTAAGGTTCATGCTAACAGATAAATTTTGGATATTTGTCTAGACATGAGAGCATACCTGTCACCAGAGGTTTTATGTTTTGGCTTAGTTCTATCTTCAGAAAATGAAGAGTTCTGAAATGAGGTATATTTCATAGAAGTGAGAAGGTGAAAAGAATAGCAAAATGAAGTTTTGCTGTATATTTACTGTCAGAATGAGGTTTTAGACACAGTCCCTTTGTCTGCTGTACAATTTCTGCCAGCATTGGATTCACAGCATTTCATTAGATGAAGAAATCAATAATTTCTCCTTAAATGGGCATCCACCATCAAGAACGGAAGATCTGTGTAAAACAAGACTTGTCCCTTGTGCTAAATGCTCAACTTTATAGCTATGCAAATGGGTTACACCTGAGTCAGGAGCATGATAGTAGCTTTTTCTTACTCTCTGATCCCTGTGACGGTCATAAGATGAAGAAAACCATTAGCAGCTGCACAGCTCTGTGCAGCAGTTCAGCTGTGTGTGGAGCAGGACTGAGTATGCTGAATTAGTTCACGGAGGGCTGATAACAAATGAGGGAAGGGAGACTGACTCCCAGCTGAACAGTTTATTGCAGTGGCCTGTGTTTTTAATCTCAAGAATAGGAGATTGCTGGCTTTAGTTACACTTTCAGTAGATGAATTACACGCTGATGGCAGCTGTCATTTGACATGTAATAATCAATACTTCTCTGCTTACCCACAGATGAGTAGCAGAGAGTTACCTAATGGTCCAGAGAAGGAAAAAAGTCTGTCATCTTAAACAAATCTTCTATGCATTCAATGAAGCCTTTGCTGTATAACATTTTAATGTGTTCTTGTTTTTCTGGTGACTTTGTGGATGCAAATTGCTTGTGGACCTTTTAGCCTAAACATGAGAGTCTGCAGCTTTTCCAGCTCCATGAGCCTGGGGGAAATCTCAGCCTCTGGGGCAAGCAGGACCAATTTCAGGAGAGCCCCACGGCACTGCCTGTGTCCTAGCGACATCAGAGCACAGCGTCAGATGTGGCCTCCTGGGGAGGAGCACACTGGTGAGCCGGAGGGAGGCCTCCATAAGTGCAAAACCCACCACAGTTACATCAGCTTGTTCCTCATCTTTGAGTGGGTCATTACAAGAATATCTCAAATTGTGGCCATGCCTGTGTGCTCGCCTACACGTGGCAGATTAATGTCTTTGTAAATGCACTTTTCACTGACCATTGAATGCTTAGGTCCCTCCCAAGGCTCTTGCAAGCAGTATCGAATTCTTGGAAACTCATCGTCTGACCTTTTTCTGTTGGAATATTTATTAGTGTGCAACAGCTGCAGACTTACTCAAAGTGTTAGGAGTAGCAGCAAAAGTTGACAACTATTACTAGCGTGCAGTCTTACTGGTTTTAAAGCACCAGAGTAACTAGCTGTCTTCATCCTTGTTTGATTGCAGTTATACTCAAATATAAACGTCACTTAATGAACTTTGCAACAAGGAGGGGCTGAACCACTGTTATGTAGGGCAGTTCCATATCTATGTGGCAATATTCTTGCTGCATTAGCATAATTAAATCTATTGGCTACAGAGGGAGTTTGTTTTATTGCACCTCTCAGCCGAATGTGTGTCAGGGAATATGGGTGAGTGGAAAAGGTCTGTCTGGAAGTAGGCAGCGTGCTGTGGTGTATTGCGTTTCGCTGACATGAGAGGAATGTGGCAGGGAGGTCTACAGTTGCCTGCTGTAGGCACTAGCACTCAGGCTGAAAAGCAGCTTGGGATGTGCCTTTTGCTTCATTAAGCAAAAGGCTTTATGCCTGTGGCATGAAGTGCTATAAAGCACAGTGTGGAACTATTATAGTGTATGTTGTTAGACAGGATTGCCAATCTCAAACATGTGAAATCACAAGTCAGATATTACAGTGTAAAATCTGTCTAGAAATTAGGGATATGTGGGTTTCTAAACTCTCTTTCCTTTTTACTTTGTAAGATTCATTTATTTTTAAGTGAAAGCTGAGATCTTCACTGAAGTTGGGATCCTCACCTGGCTTCAGGGCCTCAAGAAAAACACCAGATC
The DNA here is from genome assembly GCA_026283785.1 of Coracopsis vasa. Taxonomy (NCBI): domain Eukaryota; kingdom Metazoa; phylum Chordata; class Aves; order Psittaciformes; family Psittacidae; genus Coracopsis; species Coracopsis vasa. The sequence continues at coordinate 38,045 of JANHGB010012169.1, read as the reverse complement.
TCAAAAAAACTTGCAAAAAGGTCATTAAAGTTCTTAGCAGTGAGTCAGACATCTGTAGAAGCTGTGTGACTGTATAAGCTTTGTCACTGCAAATAGGATCTATAAACCAGGGATGCAAAATGCAGGCTAAGCTCCTGGCACTGGCAGTTCAGTTGAGGTTTGCTTACCTTTAACAAATGTCACTAGCTGTGCTGGCTCTCATAATTGATCAGCTGGCAAAAAACAAACCAACCACCACTATCTAGAAAGCGTGTGTTTGAGAGGGAAACCACGTGAAGCAGTTTCTAGACCTTGCAGCCAATTACCTACAGCTGATCCGTAGCTGCTGTATCTTCTGCAGCATCCCAGAGCTTCATCTTGTGCATGTTGGGGTCAGTAGCAGAACTCCTGTAATGCTCAGGGATGCAATAATTTCCTTATGTTGTCTGCATCTTCCAGGCTGCAGCTTTGGGATTTTGAACCACTGCACTGTTAGCAAGCAAGGAAGGTGGAGCATTCATGTTTCTAGGCACTTGCACAGCACTGGAAAACCAATACCAAGGGAGAGGCGTGGGCATTTTTAGGATCCTTTGTTCACTGTTCCTACTGACCTGCACTTCAGTCCCAAGGAAGATAAACTACAGAGCCCACACTTTGGAAATACTAAGATCCAAGAATTAATAACTGTGTAGGATTTTTAATTCGAAACTCAAGTTTGTTGATTTGGAAAAGGGGTGCTCCTGTGCATAGGTTAGATAAGATAGTTGGTAGGTGAGCTGTAAATCTGCTGTTCTCTCTGCCTCTCTGGAACTCAGCTGAGATCGTTTTTGGCTGTACAACCCCAGAGGAAACAACATTTCTTGAAATAACATTTCAGCACCATAAACACGTCTCTATTTGATGCTCTGACATTTGGTGTTGGCAGCTCAGCCTGTCTCTTCAGTACGTGTGTGGCTGCCACCATTCAGCCAGTCCTTCTCCCCTGCACAGCTAGCTCAGATGAAAATCACCTTTCTCTCAAGAGTGCTCCAGGCAGCAGTTTAACATGGCTAAGCCTCAGGAACTCTGTCATGCAAATATAAACTTGCTCTTAGGTCAACATTTAAAGCATCATTTTCATTGTTTTTAAGAATCCTATTAGTTACAGGGAAATGATAAATAATCCAGTAGTCTGGAACCGCATCGTTCTGGCTCAGGGAGCTGTTACCACTACAGATTATGCTTTAGGTCTTGGAGGTGCACTTTTGTACTCTTGGATCTAGCAGTTCACCTAATGGTTCAGTGTAATACAAACCCACTGAAGTCTGCAGGAGATACCATTCAGTCAGTGCATACTTCCCCCACCTCCAGTGGAAGCATTTATAGTCAGAAGCAATGCTTTGAAATGTTTTACTGCTGTCATATTGATAAGGAGAAAAAAAAAAGATACAAAGAGGTTGTGTGCATTAATTATTTATCTTGTAATCAAGAAAGTATAAAAATAATCCAGGATGAAAATTGGGAAGGGTTGTAAAGGCAAGCACTGGCTCTTTCAGTTTGAATAATGCAGACCGCATTCAGGCTTTCTCCACGGAACATGACGTCTAATCCCAGCACAAGTAAATACATGTTTTTTTTCTCTAGAACAGATTTTAAAAACACAGAGCTCTTGAGAGGAGACTAATTGTGCTCACTTAGCTTCAAGTGAATAATTGAACTGTGTGGAGTTATTATTTTCCTGTCTCCTCTGTAATGTTTCTGACTTACTAATTCTTAGATATTCAGCTTTCAGGGGCTTTTTTAGCATCAATCAAGCTCTGCTTCTATTGTCTGAAAAATAAAATATGTAAAGGAAAAACTGCCACAGATTTAAATACATTTACAGTATTGTAATTAAACCACTGGAAAATATGAACCATCAACTTCTTCTCTCAGGGACTCAGCCACCTATGGGATTTTTGTGCCTTTGAAAATCTCCCAAGAGATCCAGTGTGCTTTGCTTCTCTTGATTGCTATTGAAATAAAAGAAGCTTTTAGTCCTTTAAAATCTGTTGTCTTTATCTGCTACTAATTATGTACATAGTAAGTGCTGTGGTATCAAAACAAAAACAAGTTGCTCTTCCTACGCTTATAGTTTTGATGGGATTTGCAGTTTGGCCAGTCTGACTCTTACTGTATTTGTGATCATGGTGGATTAAGGTAGATCCCTTTGGCCTGGATAAAGAACCTTCAAGGCATCTTCAAACAGAGGAAAGGGTGAATAGAAAACAGACTGGAAAAAGACGAGAGAAGGCACCTGAGAAGGCAGGTAGACTGGTCCTGAGTCCTGGGGTGTAACTAATGACACACATGTTGCTCCTTCTAGACATAAGTCTAATGCCTTCTTAGAAGCCTCCACTAACAGCGATCATGTCACCTAATGAGGGTTTGGGTAGATTTTTTTCCTGTAAGAAATGTTTTCCTCATGGCCAACCCGCTCCACCAGGTGCCTGTGCCTTAGTCCTTAACTTGCTGCCTTTGTGGGGGGAGTAAGATGATGCCAAGTGAAAAGGAGACAGGGAGAGAAGTGCTCAGGTGGTGGGAGGAAGGAGGTGGAGGGCCTGAATGGAGAGCCTTGGGAGGATTCCTTCTCATTGTGTTTCTCACTACTGATGGCTTCAACTTTCTGATACTCCTGAAATGCTTTAGACAGATAGTGAGTAAGAGCAAAGTTTGGAATCTAAGGACAACCTCACTCATGGAGAAACATCTGGGTCCCATCTGCAGAACCAAAAAATAGTAATAAATTGACAGGAAGACATGACCATAATGCTCTTTTCTTGTCTTTTCTACCCTCACAGATGAACAGGAGCCAGCAGTGAGCAGTGATTCAGATATTTCATTGATTATGGCAATGGAGGTTGGACTGTCCGATGTGGAGCTTTCCACTGATCAAGACTGCGAAGAGGTGAAGTCTTGAAAAATGGAGATCCAACACTAAACTACAGGGGAGGGCCACAGGGAGGGACTGAGTCAGCTTTCTAGGATTTGGACCAGTCATGCACATGCCTCCAGAGCACTGTCACCCCTGCACACTCCATTCTGAGACGGTAACAAAAAGCAATAGCAACAGTTGTGTCTGCCTGGATGCGGTTTCATCATCTGCATACGTTCATTTTGTTCACACGGGAGATGAACGCTTTCAGTTTACCCACGTGCTTGAGAGCGGTCATGTACCTCTTCAGTGGCTCATAAATACGCAACTGAAAAGACAGCTTGAGTGTTTTCTACACTTGTTCGATTGGGTTTTGTTTCTTTGTTTTGAAAAGATGTCCGTTTGTTATGTTTGGTTGATTGGTTGTAGTTTGTTATGGATGGACACTCTGGTTTTGTTGACTGACCCCAGCTTTTTCAAGAGTTCAGTCCAGAAATCTGAATTCCCATTCACTGGTCACTTCGTGATCAGACTCCAGGATTTATCATTGCCTTGTTGTTTCTGCATGAAGTACACATGGCTTCAGAAGGATGGTGCACCAGCACCCTGCATTAACGTGAAGTCTGCTTTCATTAAGTAAGAGCCTTGGAAATAGTATATTCTGAAGGCCTTTATTTGTAGGATACCTGTGAGTTAACAGAGATTGTTGATATTTGGGTTAAAACTCCATTGTGTTGGCTTTTATGTAGAGGTCTGTTCTAGACAAGTATCATATAAGTGAGAAGGAGAGAAAAAAAGCTTAAAGCTTTACTCCATCCTTGTAGTCTTTTGCTATATTTTATGCCATTAGCAGTTGTCACTACAGTAATGGCCTTTCTACAGTTCAGTAGCTGAAAAAGAAGATCTAGTATAACAACATGTCTCTTCTTAATTTTACAGACCAAAGTCTGACTGGTAGGCTAAAGGAGTGTCTGAGAGGTTTCCAGAGGCTGCTTGTTGACAGCTGTGCATTATGTGGATGACAGTGTTCTTAGAAAGGGTCTGAAGATGCTGATGTCAGCATCATAAATTGCTAATGAAGCAGGAGGCAGCTGGTTGAAATGTTTGCTTCCTGGTTTGTTTGGGTTTTTTTCTTGGTGCGTTTCACTTCTTACCTTTTAAAACTTGTTACCCAACACAGGAGTTCAAGTGGTTCCTTGCCCTCCAGGATCCCTGTCAACACTGTGGCAAACATAATAGAATACTTGCATTTTGTATACAGATGCATATACCAAAATACATTGGGTAGAGGGGAGGGAATATGAAAATAAACAGAACTAACATAAATCAAAATGCCTAAGTAATAATGGCCTGCAATGATTATTTAGTTCATCCTGAGCTCTGCTTTTCATGGAAAAGCTGATATTGTTACTTGTTCAGTGTATGATTTCCTTTTTCAGTCAAAATACTCAACTGTGAAGAAGCATTTTTAGCTTACTGTTACACAAGAGTACATGGTTTCTGTTGACAGTCAGATGATTTGAATCACATTACTGCCTCCTGAGTCAAGTCCATAGAATCAACAGTTCATCTTACATTGTAATTTCATGGCGAGGTCAAACATTTTGACTTGATGGTGTCATGGCAGCATCTCGAAATGCAACTATTAGGGTTCTTGCTGTGTTTAATCTCCTTGTGGATTTACTTGTTAAATGTGGAGACCAACTTCCAGCCAAAATTTGGTTTGTCAGATCTTATTCAGGAACAAATATGTTTAGAACTATCCCTAAAATTTTGGCTGACTTGCTTCTTTAGTACAGGAAGAAGGAAGAATTATACTCCATGCTTTTCGGTCCAGTTAGAACTCAATTCATTTTATAGCTTAATTTTTTTTATGTTCTTAGTCCCTGAATTACAGGGTAACTTTGAGGCGAAGGAGCACAGCCTAATCATCCTTCAAAACCATGATCCGGAAATGTGCAGTTAGATTTTTGTAAGCCGTTTGAAAGGACATCTCTATTTAATTAAGGAGATGCTGGAAATCTGCTTGGTTTAAAAAGAAAGTTAGAGGTCATTCCAAAGGGTGCAACTAGGTCAGTCTTGCCAGTATCTGTGGTTCTGTGATCATATTTTCCTTATTCTTTAATGTCTCCTTTATTTCTTGCTGCTATGGGAAAGGTCCACAGCATCAGGAGGACCAATGCTGAGATTCACCCCTTTGCACAAGGTACTGCATCAGCTCCACTTAGGCTCTAGAAGTAATGCTGAAATGGGATTTAAGTGGTGCTTACAGCAAATACTGGCCCTTCACACAAGAATGAAGTTCATCTCAAATGGCTGCAGGGGAAAGAGTGAGGCTGGTTATACACAGTCAAGTCTCCCGAGGGGAACTATACACGCTGGTACAATTTCTTCTCTAGTGCTGGAGCCTGGGTGCTACATGTCACAGGAACATCACGAACACGATGTCTGAGTTGTCAGTGATCCTTTAACATCCACCCGCTGCAGCACAGCACACAGACAAAATACTCTTGGCTTGCACTGCTTGGGTTTTAGAGAAGCTGTCACAAAGTCTTTGTTTTATTTCACACTGAAGTTAATTTCACAATTAATTAAGTTAATCTCAATAGATAGATTGACCGATTAGCTGTTGCCATAGCAGAGTCATCCACAGCCCAGCAGAGCAGTGAGGTCTGCGGAAAAGCAAGACAGTACATGAAACTCCCAGCTGACACTGAACTGGGTCCTTTGCCCAGCAAAATCATTGGAGGGAGCTGTGCTCAAAGGGGCATCACATAGATGGTAACTGAGACCCTGCCCGTATTTCTAGGAGTTGGGGAAGGATTTCAGGGAGGGATCACGCTGTGCATGTTCTTTTCCTGAGTATCCCATACCAGATGTGGGCCCTCAGGTTCCGCAGGTGGCCGCACTGGCAGGGTGCTACGCTGGGTGAGACATTTATACATATCACCATATTGTAGTCTTCCAGAAGAGGCACTCTAGCAAATATGGGTCAGAAGTCAGTCTGCTTTTGTTTTCCCTGTTCTACCTGCGGTTTCACTCAGGAAAGATGTTTTTCCATCCCTGTCCTCAGGTGTTCTACAGCTCTGGGCACTGTTAAGCAGTAGCAAGTGGAAAGCCAGGTTACACATCACTGAAGACAGAATTTAGGAAAGCACTTAAGTAAATGATTTATTCCATCCTTCTTCAGAAAAGCTCTTGCAGCTAATTTTGGACTTGTACCAAAATCATGTTATTTTCAACAGGTCTGTGAGAATAATTAATTCCCTGTGTCTAATGGAAATATTTTTCTAAAGCAGAACCTGGCTGACAATGTTCTTTGTATATATAACCTCTGAAATGCCTTGGCAATTTGAGGTGCTTCATAATGACTAAGACCCCCAGGTGTATGTTTGTAGCACATATGAAAGCCTTAATTCTGCAGATCTCCATGCCCATGTACTATTTTGCTTACATGAATCTCTGCACTAAGATTTCCTCACAGGGTACAATTAAATCTCCCAAGTTGCAACTTTGAGCAAGATGAGTCCCATCCTGTGAGTTGTGCGAGTCCTCAGTATTGCTGCCTGCTAAGCTTGGGCTCCGGAATTAAATACATGGGATTCAGATGCCAGGGACAGAGCACTGCCTGTTCAGAAGGGAAAGCAGCCTTTAGCATGCAGCCAGGAAAACACAAAATCCTCTGGTGCCCTCTGATGAACAAGTGTTCATGCATGTAATTCTGCAAGCTCATGCTGTGACTAACACCGGGGCAAAGGGGCACCTCCTGGACAGGGCTGGTGGCCAAAGGAGGGATAGTGCAGCTCTCAAGAAAGGCATTTTTGTCATTAAGCTGGTCTTGTGTCTCTGAGCTTTTCCTGCCCTGTCATTTGAGGCTCTTTTCTTTTCCACGAACAGGTTGTAGGTGGGAGAAGTATTCATCTTAGCAAGGCTCATCTCCACTCATGCTGAAGTGGTTGCAGGGTGAAACTTGGGCAGAGGGAGACTGCCCTCTGGCTGTCCTTTGGTGTTCATGGGTTTCACTGAACTGCTTTCCAAAGGTCTATTCAATAGGACACAAAAAGTTGTATAGGAGAGTTTTGCACTCATAAATGACCTAATGTGTGCATGCAGATGTGCAAGGTGCCAGTTCCACATCCCCTCCCCATGGCTGACTTGTTCTGCTGAGGATCGAGATCTGACACTTGCTGAGGGTTTGGGGTGTTTTTTTATTTTCTGACTGCTTCAGAGCCTCAAAGCCAGGATCAGGTCAATCACAGCGCTACAGTTCATTCTTTAAGCATTCTGTACAATCATATTGCCATGAACGTGTATTAAAGTGTATTGGTAAGACCATAGAAACCATATTGTAGTGGAAACAGAAGCAGCTGCCATTTTTATATGACTTTTTATATGGGGGAGATTGTGGCGCTAAAGAAAAAGGCTTTCTAGAGGCAATTTGGGGAAAAAAAAAATCCATATGATAAGAGGTCCCTCAGATCTCACTGCTTCAGTGACCCCTAGATCAGATCCAGAGGAAGCCATTGCAAGAAGGGCAGTGCTTAGTCTTATTGAATGACTTGTTTGGGATGCATTTTTACTTTGTTAACTAAATGAACCCAAGCACAGAGACAGATCCAGCTCTGAATTTGATCTTTCTCAAAGAATATGCATTGTGATCCAGTTATTTTCCTTGTCAAACCTTCTTTTTCCCCCTTGCTAAAGCAAAAGAAGTACTTATCCAGTTTGAAAAATGTCTATCTCAGAAGACCTTTGCATATGGATGGGTTGCCCTGGTGGGTATCTGCAGGTCACTTCACACTTCTGTGTACATTTACTCATCAGTACAACACAGTTGCAGGTTATCCATAAAGTCTGTTTTATTTGCTGTTCCTGTTAAACCTGCGGTTGTCATTTAGATTTTCCAGAGTTTTGCCTTACAACATTTTCCTTTGAATATATGCCACAGCACTTTGAGTGGATTCTGTGATTAAAAGGCAAAGATCAGGGCACAAGTCTTTAAATGTAAATCTCTGGACTGCAAGTCCAACTTCCCAGCTGGGAATCTCCCAGGCTCTGTTTCCAAGAGTCTCATTCCTTTGTGATTCTCTGTCCTTAGAAGAGCTCATGACTAAGCGTATAGTTTGTAATAAGCAAGGATAAGAATTTATAGGCCGTGCAAGCCAGGAAAACCAATAGTCATTTATTGATTTATGTTTATTAGCAATAACGGACTTTTTTAAACATTTGTTGTTCTTCTGGATCCCCGTTGTCGAGCCACTCTACTAGGAATAGTGGCCAGGACACGCTGACTCTCTAAACAGAAGAGGGGGGGCTTGGTTTGCTGTTGGGATGCACCCATTTCCAGTTCCACAGGACTGAAACAGCAGAGAAACCCATCTGGTTCCTTCCCAGTCGCTCTCACAGATGTCTGCTCTGGTGTGAGCCTTAGTTGCAGGGGAAGGAGACGGTGGGATCAAACTAATGCTGTGCCGCTTCCTCTCTTTCATTTTGTGCTGCCTGCGTCTCTTGTAGCAGGTTGGATTGCTGTGGTTGAGCACGGGGGAGAGGAGCCAGCCTAAGTTCAACTTAATCACAGACAGGCCAGGGGTGTTGGGCAGACTCAGGGCAGCCGAGCTCCTTCATAACCAGTGCTGATCAGGACCGCTGCTTCACTGAAGAGCACAGAGCGTTAAGTCATTTCTTTATAGGTGCAAAACGTGTGAGTGTGTACGGGGCAGCCAGCGTGACACAAACGAATCAGCTTCATTAACGCAAGCGATGAAAAACAATGGCATGAAATCCTGTCGGGGCAGGGGAACGAGGGTGGAGGTGTTGTTTCACAGGCTTTGGTGAATAGGGACGACTGATCCAACGCAAGCACTCCTTCTACTTTCCCAAGCTGTTACCTGAACTAATTGATAGTTTCGCAGTTGAAAGAGGAACGCCAGATGGACTTTTTAGCCTGGATTTGTTTGTGTGGCAGATGGCAGCTGCCGCCTGGGATGGGGAGCGAGGGAGAAGGCAAGGCCACCCCCACCACGCTGGACACCCGCTCAGCTCCATCCCTCTGCTTTGGCACTTATTTCTCTAGGGAAAAAAGCCCCTTCCAAGCAGGAGCTGTATTTCAAAGGGAGAAATAGAGAAGGAAAATGAATGAAATACGTTGTGGATTTTGAATGAAAAGCCAACAGATGAATTTTCCATCTGAAATTAATCTTGTCTCAACTGTTTTAGTTGTGAGCCAGTGGAAGTTATTTCTTTCTGGAGTGAATGCAAAGAAAAAAAGGGAGAGGAAAAAAAAAAACCCAGAAATAGCATTTTCCCATTTTTGTTCATTTCTCAAATCTTCAGTCCTGTGTAGCTTGAAAAACAATAGCAAGATCGAGATGCTTGTTTGCTCTGAATGTATATCTGAATGTTATTTCAGATGTCAAATACCTAAATGTTTTGTATGTGTACGTAATACCGCCCTTCCTTCTTGTTTCATGTTAGGAACCTGAAATGACTGTACCATTTTATAATTAGAAATGTAAAGAGGGGACAGCGGGTGGGAGGGTCTGTTATTTTTATAGCAAGATGTTCCTTGCATTTACTGAACATTTGAAATGGTTTTGTACTTGTCAAAATATACATTCCATCCATTTCCAGAAGAGGATCATTTCTATTGAGTAGTTTATAAGCAATCCAAAAAACTGTGGCATCCCATTTGTACGTGGTTCATGAACAGAGCAGAAGTATCCTGTTTTTCAGTGATGGCTCCAAAGCTTTTTCCAGCCATGTCTCTTTTCACACGCTGCAGAGCCATACCAGCAAATGCTGACGTTAAGAAAGGAAAAAAACCCGAGTGAAATAAATACCATATGGATCAGCTGACAGCTTATCGAAATCACTTCCAGCTTGGAGACAATGGTCTGTCCCATTGGAACAAGGTAATCAGTCCCGCTCTGGATGCAGGAGTGGATTTACTGCTTCTGCCCTGTCAGGCTGGAAGGTGACAGGGCTGTCACACTTGGCACCGTGGCCCCTCCGGCTGGGAGCCTGGTTCTGGCTGAAGCTGGTTTGCTGGTAAGGCAGTTGGTTCCTGCAGGCTGACCACATTGTGGTTCTTCGACTGTGGAAACAACCCTTCACCTCCACGTTAAAAACCAGTTCCTTTCTCAGCCAGCTGCACGTTGGTTTGCGCAACACCCAGCAAAGACCATGGCAAAATCACACAGTGGCATTTACATAGCTCTTTTTCTCATAGTCAGCTTCCCCCCCCGCCGCCGCTACCTGTGACTTGCTGCCAAAACAGTGCAGTAGCAGTTTGTGAAGCGAGCCTTTCTTTCTAGCATTACTTTCTGTACAGTGTTGCAAACAGAGTTTAAGTCTGTGCCGATACTTTATGATGTCTGCATCTTCCCCTCCAATGCACTTTATCTCTCTTGAAAAATGTGGGAGTCGGAGAGCTACCATCTTAAAGGGATTTGCCTGAAATCATGAGGCACACACTTCTTATTTTGTTTCCTTCTCGCTTTGTTTTATACTGTAAATGCTGAAGAGCATGGACAGTGACTCAGCTGGGGGAAGTACCGAAATGTTGAGGGTAATATTCGGAAGCATTATTCAGTAGTACAACATGGCTATTTTTGTTATATAGAGGATTATAATGTAAATATGTGAGACTGTGTTATTATGTACTAGTAAAATATTGCAACTCTCAAAGTTAAGATGGTGAATTCCAAGGAATTTTATTGCAAGTTTTTTAATAAAACGAATCCGATTACTGTGTCGTACGTATTTTCTAACAGACTGTGTAAAACTGGCCTTCCCTGATGTGGGAAACATGTGTGTTGTTTCTTCCTGAACTCGACCACTGCAGACTGGTGTTCGGAGGAGGCAGAAGCTACAGCAGGAAGAGACCCAAGTGGCAGCCTGGCTTCCATGGACCACTTCAGCCCCAGTTGCTGCTCAGGTCCTCCCTATCCTTCAGCTGCTTTTGGCCAGAATGCAGTGGCTGTGTGAGGTAAATGCCTCCACTTCCCCACCCCAAGTGCTGGGCATAATGTGTTAAAATAGCTTTAAACAGTGACAGCTCTGCCATGCCCCAGTGGGAATGGCAACGGTGGTGTGAGGGGTCATCAGCTGCTGCTCCGTGTCCCTGGGAGCAGGGGGCCGTGGGAGAGCCCCAGGGGTTGTGATGCTGGCCAGCATAGGTGTGCTGCCTACAAGACGTTCAAGGCCCAACAAAAATCCTGCCTAAAAGAATTTAAGAGACTTGGAAGTTTTCCAGTATGTACAACAGAAGGCAGACAGAAATCCCCGAAGGGGGTCAAATCCTGGCTTAAGCCAAGGCCCAGCCATCCCCCATCCTGGCCCACATTTTGTGCTTGCCACCCGGTGCCTCCAGCACGGATGCCTCTCACCAACCTGCAGCAGTACATTCAAGGCATCAACAGCCAAATTGGTTGGGGCCCTAACCTGGATTTCACACAGGGGTGAGGAAGGCAGCAGCCATGGACTAGATCACACACAGCTCCCCCGTACCTCCTTGCTCCCACCCTCCTGCTGGGCTCTGTTCTTGATGTTCATGCCAGAGGGTCAGCAGGCAAGCTCAGAGCAAGAAAACCACATGTGATTTAACATTGGCTTTATCATAGAATCATCGAATCAACTAGGATGGAAAAGACCTTTAAGATCATCAAGTCCAACCATTACCCCAGGACTGCCAAGTCCATCACTAAACCATGCCACTAGAGGCCTCGACTACATGTTTTCTGAGCACTTCCAGGGATGGTGATTCCACCACTTCCCTGGGCAGCTGTTCCAATGCCTGATTACAGTTTTGGAAAAAAATTTTTCCTAATATCCGATCTAAACTTACCCTGGTGCAGCTTGAGGCCATTACCTCTTGTCCTATCGCTTATGACTTGGGAGAGGAGACCAGCCACCTTCTCATTCCATCTTCCTTTCAGGTAGGTGTAGAGAGCAGTAAGGCCCCCCTGAGCCTGTCTTCCCCAGACCACACAACCCCAGTTCCCTCAGCCGTTCTCCATGAGACTTTGTGCTCCAGGCCCTTCACCAGCTTCGTTGCCCTTCTCTGGACCTGCTCCAGCAAATCAAGATCTCTCTCAGCAATGCCAGAAATTACTTTTCCCCTCCCAACCCGTGTCAGCCAGTCGGCAGCACAGCCTGGAACTCTCCGTCCCACCAGCCCTGCTCCAAGGGCAGAAACCCTCCACGCCAAAAGCATGGACAGCCTTCAGAGGGAGACCGTAGGTATCACTAGCCAAGGAATCTGGTCCTGCTCTTCCCCACGTGCCTCCCTCCCTGCCTGCTGCTTTGCTCTCTGCCTTCCTTTAGTGACTGTCCCAGGGAGTGATTGGGGCCGGTGCTCCTTGGCAGGCAGCTGTGGCAGTTGCTATGTGATCTGCACACACAACACAGCTGCTGCCCGTGCTGCGGGTCCCGAGTCGCGCTGCACAACTAACACAGCAGGGAGCTGCTGGGAATGGCAGCGGGGCTATAAATAACATGGGGCGTAAGGCAATTCGTTCCAGGATGCAACACATAGTTGGGGCTTGTGTTACATCACTCCCGGCTCTATATGGGAATTGTTTCTGGTCAGAATATGGAACTAAAGCTGCGCTGCTCTATGCTCTGTTGTGGGGGGGGGTTCTCCCAGAAGGAATAAGGCAAATTCACTCTTGTGATTCAAGGAGGTGACCCTCAGACTCATCAATGGAGAGGAATCAGGATTCAAAGGGCATTTATCCACAATTGCACTGTGCAATGATTTATACAACCCACAATTCCCTCTGTCCCGTGATACCCAAGCCATGCTAGCAAAGAAAGCAAGCTTTGTGCTGCACACTTGAGGGTACCCAGAGGGGAGTTGCAGTCATTTGTGCAGGGTTTTAGGAGCCATACTAGGAAAACTATGAGAAGGTAGATCTGCAACGAGGGGAGATCACATCTGCGGGCATCCCAAAGGGAGTAAGAGGCTTTCATGGCCCAGAAGAAATCTAATGGGCTGGTGCATTTATCATAGATAAGTCGTAGGAAACCCGCGCTCTGTGAGGGTGTAATTTTACAATACACATTCCTTTGATTCCCGTGCAAACAAGATGCCAGCAAACCCTGGCAGCAGCAGAAGCAAGCGTCACCACCCTCATGTGCCTTGTCCACACTTTGCTGCAGGCAAAGTGGACCTGGGAGCACAGACAGGCTTACACAGGGAGGCCAGCAGCGACTCATGGTGGCTGCAGCCCAGGCAGACATCCCTCCTCCTGCTCCAGCTCGGAGGCATGGTAGCTGCTGGCAGAGGGACAGAACAGCCATCTGGGAGCGGGAACGCCTTAGACCTGTTGGCGGGGCCCCAGAGCTCATCTGTCAGAGCCTGCAGCTCAGATGAAGCCGTTCCTCTGGCCCTGCTTGGGGCAGCCGTGCTGGCTCAGACCAGCAGCCTGCCTCACCTGTGTCTGACAGCCAGACGGGGAGCAGACACCCACAGAAGAGTGACACCGGGGCAGCCGCCCCTCTACACGTCACTCCTCGTTTTGCAGAGGTCTGGTATATCCCTGTGGTGTCAGTGCTTCCCGGTGCAGGGGCGCAGTGTTCCATGCCTTGGCATGTCCTTGCTGCCTTTCTCCAGACCTCTCTGCCCTTAACTGCACGGCAGGGCGTCCCAGCCAGAGCACACCACTAGGCAGGGAGGATGGAGACAAGCCCCATGGTGGGAACAGAGCCAAGGTGTGTCACCCAGCACAGTGACAGGAAATGCTGTCAGCTCCCATGGGCTTTGGATGTCACCTGCACGCACCAACCCAGAGCACAAGCACTGCACCCCAGCAAGGTGCCCTGAAGCTTCCCCCAAGGCCAGGGGTGCCCAGGGATGCCAGCCTATATGGTGTCTCTTACAGTGGTTGTGATATTTCATAGAACCATGGAGTGGTTTGTGTTGGAAGGAACCCTAAAGCTCATTCAGCTCCAACCACCTTGCCACAGGCAGGGACACCTTCCACTAGACAAGGTTGCTCCAAGCCCCGTCCAGCCTTGAGCACTGCCAGGGATGGGGCAGCCACAGCTTCTCTGGGCAACCTGTGCCAGTGTTTCAACTCCTTCATAGTGAGAATTTCTTCCTAACATCTAATCTAAATCTCCCCTCTGTCAGTTTAAAGCCATTCCCCTTGTCCTATCCCTACCTGCCCTTGTAAGAAGCCCCTCTCCAGATTTCTTTAGGCCCCCTTTAGGCGCTGGGAACTGCTCTAAGGTCCCCCCACAGCCTCCTCTTCTCCAGGCTGAACAAGCCCAGCTCTGTCAGCCTGTGTTCACAGCAGAGATGCTCCAGCCCCCTGATCATCTCTGTGGGTGTTTTCTGCCAAGCCTCAGGTTCTGGAGGCGAAGGCGGGAGGGTCAGAGCGGAGGGAGGGCGAGGTGAGGCTGCAGCCCAGGTGGCTGGAACGAAAACGTTTCCAGAACCTGAGCGTTAAGAGGCGTTTACGGCTCCGGGGTGCAGCGGGCCGAAGGCAGGACTCTCACCGCGTCTCTCCAGCAGGAGGCTCCCCCGCCCCGCAAATGCACCGCCGGGGCTGCTTTAGAGTTCACAGCATCGCAGAACGGTTTGGGTTGGAGGCGACCTTACAGCTCTTCCCGGTTCCAACCCCCTGCACGGGCAGGGGCACCTTCCAATGGAGCAGCCCCTCATTTGTTGAGTTAAATTAGTGAGTATTTATTGTGTTGAACAAGCGAAAGGCAACCTCGGGAGCTTTTACCTGCTCTTCCTTGAGTGTTCTCCCTTGCTGGGAGAGAACAGCCTGGGGTCCCTGCCATCACCCCCAGCCAGCGAAGCCCAGGAAAGCTCTAAGTGTAACTGGGTTTGCACGTCCATCTGCCCAGTAGCCAGCAGGTTTGGCAGAGGGAGCAGGACTGCTGCCCTGCTCCACAGGCAGGAACACCGAAGCAAAACCCAGCAAGGGCACCTGCTAACAGTGGCTTGAGCAGCAGGATGGGGACAAGAGTGGGGCTGGAGACCAGCGCTGCAGCCCCACCACAGCCCAGCCATCTGGGTGAAGGAGATGGCATGTTTTAGCTGCGTTTTAGCTAAAGGAGTGTTTCTAAAGCAAATCGGTTGAAATTCTGTCTGTGCATGCACTTACACTGTTTAAAAGCAGGTTATTTTGGCGCGATTTTGGCTACAGTTCGAGGAGGAACAGACACAGGCATGAACCAACAGAATCACCCTGCATGGGGAATTGCACTTGAAGAGGGACTTTGTAGGGGGAAAATCCCAAATTGAAGCATGATGCCCATTGTAGGGTGCTGGATCTCACATCCTATTCCAGCCTAACCATGAGAAACCCCCATTTGTACACAGACACCTTTAACTGGACACAATTCAACTGAAATCCAGATCCACTTTGGTACCATTCATCATCTCAGCTGCCATCCTCAGCTATCCAGACTGAACTGCATGCCTGTAGGTCTAACACAGACTGGTGGTAGAGCTTCAAGGTGAGAATTACTTCATCCCCCAACCCCAGTGTGCATTCCCCTGCAGAGGGATGCTTGGCAGTGGCTCTGCTCTCCCAGAGGATGTTGTTTCCACACAGGCAGCTCTGGAGGAGCTTTGGGGAGGCAGGAGAAGAGTTTTGCTTTCAGCCTGACTCAAGTGTGAGAGTCAGGGAATACCAAAGAGGATGAGGAGAATTGCACAAAGGTGTGTTACTTACAGTGCTGCTTTGTTTGAAATAATTGCCCTAAAGGACAATAAAGAAGGGAATTTTCTTAGGGAAAATTGACCCTGGCTGGCTTTCAGCTGTGAAACTGCTCTGAAAGGAAATGTTAGTACTGACTATCATTCTCCATTTACTTATGATCAGTGAAGTCCTAAATACAAGCAGCTGCCGAAATTCCCCAGACGCATGTGATGTCTTGTTAGCATTGACCAGCCATGGTCATTCCTGATGAGCCAGGTGTGTGGGAGGGGGGATGCCCAGCAGGCTGGGAAGGCAATTGCAGAACCTGGGGGCTGGTGGTATAAATCCCACTGATCCTGCAAAAGGAAAGTGCTGCTTCTATGCTTTTCTTTTGCTTGCTGGGCCTTAGGAGCTTTCTTTTTTGTGGAAGGAAAGGGCTCAGAGCCCCACTCAGGAGCTGTTCTTCAGGGTGTGAAGAAAAGAATTGCCTGTGCTTTGACTGGTAGGAAACTTTTTCTTCCCTGAAGCTGGTTGCCTCTCGCTGGAGCAGTCTGGTCAGCTCATGGTCTAAAGTGCTCCTTGAGTGCTTCTGAACCATTCACTTTGCCTGTGTTTGTCATGCACCTCCTACTAAAAGGCCAGGTTTTTACACGCATAACTTTAATGTACGCCTTGGAGAAGGGGGTGGATTCCCTGGTGGGCAGCTCCCTGTCAGGGTGAAGAGGGAGCACTGCCCTGAGCTGGGGTCCTGCTCAATGTTGTGACTCCCTGAGCTGAGAGAGGCTGTGTCTGTTCCCCTGCAGAGGAGGCCTTGGGTGGGTGAGCAGGCACTAAGGAGACAGGTGGGTTTTACTCCTGCTTCTGGTAAGCCTGACAATGTCTTCCAAGCCCTCCTGCTCACTGAGAGCGAGGCAACCATTGCTAGAGGTGATCAGGCTGGTCCACAGCAGAAATATTTACTTGGGAGCAGTGATGTCTTAAATGCCCTTGGGAGCAGTGTTCCTGCTACAGCTGAGTGATGGAGGAGGGCTGTGTGGACAAGGGTGAGAGCCACAACATTGCTTTTCAGAGGCAGATTGGTGTTTAAAAGGCCCTGAGGACATCAAACCCATCACAGTTTGGGGTCTGTAAGACCTCTGACAATCCTTGCATAGTATGGACTTAATTTGGCCATATCACTGATGGAGTGTTGAGTGAACGGACTGAGTTCATCCTCAGATAGAACCATAGAATGGTTTGGTTTGGAAGAGACCTTAAAGCTCATCCAGTTCCAACCCCCTGACATGGGCAGGGACACCTTCCACTAGACCAGGTCACTCAAAGCCCTGTCCAATCGGGTCTTGAAGATAAAGGACACAAAACAGCAGATTACCTGGGGAGAAGGGTAATAGTTACTGCTTGAGTGCTGCACACGTGTTTTGTTGGCAGGCAGACTCCATCAACAGTGAAGCTGCTTCGCTCTGACCGTGAGAGTCTCTCTCTCCTGTGTTGAAGATGATAATGTTATGCAGCGATGAGATCATCTCCCTCGAGATGAAACCTCGCCAGTGAAGGAGCGAATCCGTGCTACTGAATCTCGCTGCTCAGACATCCGAGATGTTAAACGGAGCAATTCAGAAACGCATTGGACCATCTTGGAGACGTGAAGTCTGACTCCACGAGTGACACATTAAACACAAACTGCGTGTGGAGAGTGAATATGTTTTTGACTTTCTAGCAGTAGAGTGTCAGCTTGCTTTGTTTTGCCCTTGATTGTAATGCCAGAAACCGTCCTAAATACCACTACTCCTGCTGGTGTTAGGAAACATTATATGTCTCATTTGTTCTCTAATTTGTATGGGAATGGAGCGTACTCCTGCCTTTTGGTTTCTGTAATGCTTGCTGATAACCAGGGAGTCAAATGCTTTAGTTTTGCTATAAATACTTTACTGTAAATGTGGTCATCCTTGCTGCTCTTTTCCCACTGCCTTTGTTACCACTTTTCAAGGGATCATGGTCCTCTGACACCATACAAGTGTGCAGAAACTGTCATTATTTCAAGGACCTGACTGAGAGCTTGTATTACAGTGTTTAAAGCTCAAACAGTATTCTTTTTCCCCAGCTCAGAAGGAGGTGATGCTGCTGATTGTCTTTTGGGAGAGAAAAAAATGGTTTGAAAACAACATGTTAAAATACTTCACTTTTTTATGAAGGTATCGGGGGTTCAGCTGGCTGGAGGGAGGATTTGGTGTTGTGCATGGTGTGTGTGTTAAGGAAGAGGTCTGTTTGGTTGTGTATTTCTTAGTGGAAACCATTGGAGCTTGGAATTGATGCTCTTGGACCTGATGTGAGCTGTGAAAGCAAAACCTTGGCAGAGCTGTGCAGGAGGTGATGCTTGAGACCCTCTTTCTGAAGGGATGCTGGTGGCCAAAGCAGCAGACCAGCAGCTCAGGCTGGGGCAGCATCTTGGTGGGAGACACCCATAGGGCAGGACATTGAGTCTGATGGAGCAACAGGAGCCAGACGTACAAGCTGCTTGCAGACCTGCTGGGTGCCTCTTTTCCACACATGTAAGACATGACAGTAGCTTAGAAATTTAGTAGTCCCCTAAATTTCCCTTCTTTTGTGTGATATTTTTCAGCCTGGAGCCTCATTTTCAGACCCAGTTTGCTGTTACAACCCCACAGGCATTGATAGCTTTATTCCTGACTTCCATTCAGCGAGGTTGCAATTGAGCCTCCTGTTCTTTGGGTTGCTTATGTCTCCTTTATTTGCTCTCTTCTGCAGAAATCTTGATGCTCGGGAGCATTTCCCTTCCCTCCCTGCCTTTTCTCCATTACTGCTGTAATTCTTTGTGGTGAGTTGATTTGGAGCTTGTCATGTGGTAACAAATTATTGCATGGGAACAGCTGCAAACAACTTATGCCTTAAAGAAATGCCTCTTAAAAATAGCTACATATGGGCATACCAGATGACACAGCCTCCTTGTTTCTTGATACCCCAGCCGTATTTATGTGTGTGTAATGTCTTCAGCAGGGAGTATGCCCCAGCTGGCGGTCAGGGCTGAGCCCTTGAAGAGCTGCTGTAGGTCACTTGCACACCCCTATGGATGCTCAAAGCCTGGGGCGGCCATGTGGAAGGGTTTATCTTCCTCCCCATGTCCCAGCATGAGGGAAAATGTCCCCCATCAGTCAGGCCTCCTGCTGCGGATGCACATATCTGTGAAACCAGGTAAACGTGAGCATCATCCAAACCAGTCCAACAGGCCATGTCAGGCACTGTACAGGCTTCTTGGTGCCTTTCCCAGCCCCTTTTCCTCTGCAGGGAGCAATCCCTCAGATGTGTTTTAGGCACTCCATAAAGGGGGAGGGCAGGTATCCTGGCCAGGAGCTAGCAGCACATTGCCAGTAAAAGGCAGTGTGGTTGCTTTGATGCATTTTGCAGTCCATTTTTCTTTTTCTTCTATCCTTTTAGCACAAGCTTTTGGCTGTTCATATTCTGGTCACACAGGAGGAGCTATTTTCTGCTGCAATGCCTTTCTGTGTTGCCTGTGTAACTCTGGCTTGCGTTTTCGCTCATCACAGAAAAGGCAAAGGAGAAGGTGTCTCTCTGTTAGGGGTGTATATGAATGAACTTGAAGTATGGTGGGTGGTTTTTGGTTGGCAATATTTTTTTCCACAGAAAAGCTTTGCTCTTTGGCTGTGGGGAGTCTATAATCTCCCTATAGCGGGTACCTCGACAAATTCAGGGCCATCAGTGACAGTTATCATCCACCTTCGCTTATCTGCTTGCTTGCACCCTCAAAGCATTGCAAGCCCAGGTTCCTGGGCAGTATGGTGACAGGGAAGCTTGCCCCACAGGGATGCAATACAAAAGCTGCATTGACAGCACACATTAGCAAAGGAAATCACTTGCTATATATCGAGGGCTGTGCCTCTTGCACCTTGTCTTTGGGAGCTGCTATGAGCTGCCTGCTTGATGGGGCTGGAAATTGCATTGGGGTTCATGTTGGCTGGTGTTCAGTCCTGTGTGTGCAGTGCTTTTAGTCAGTCCTCAGAAAACTGGTATTGCCATAAAAAGCACCCAGAGGCTCGTAAATTTTGTAGGATACAAAGCACTTTCTACCCCCATTAAAGATGGATATCAAAATGTCTGCTACTTTGCTTGTACAGGAAGCTTAAGGGATGTGTAAAATGCCATTGCAGAAAACAATCACGTAGTTATTTACTCCTGCATGAGATAAAGACATGGGAGGCATAAACCCTGAAAGCAATGAAAGGAAGTACCATAATGCAATGTCCTATTGATCTGTGGGATTTGCTGCTGCTTAAGATGATGGTGCTGCAAGTAACATTTCTACTTGTACTAACTAGAATTAAAATAATTACAGGATGGAAAAAAACCTAAAACACAAGCTCCTGTTAGCTGGCAGGGTGCAGAAGAAAGGCTTTCTGCCATCCATGCGTATTACTGCAGTGCCCAGTTACACATGCTATGAATGTTTTATGTCTTGCTCTGGAGTTGCTTGTAACATCTCCTCAGGAAGGCTGAGTGCCAGACCTTTGGCTGCTAGAAATCGATGTAGCGCTGCTGACTTAGGAGGCAGACTGCCCCTGCCATAGGCTCAGATGGCTCCCTTCCAGCACTGGTATGAGTTCTCATACATGCAATAACATCAGAAGATGCCCAAGAAACAGGGTAAGAAATTAAGGAAAACCTTGCCACTTGCAAGGGGAAAACCAGGCTGGCATCTTGGAGAGAGAGGGAAGCTGGCACTAGAGACTTGAATGGCACAAGGTGGTGGGGATGGTGTTCTTAACAGCCCCCCTCCTGCCAGTGCCTTTGCCCCCTGATGTGGCAGGGTAGCTGCAACGGCTTACAGCTGCCTGGGCTTTTACAGGTGGCACCCGTTTGTAGCTGGGGTGTAATCAGTAGCACTGTAGCACAAAGTAAATGATTAATTGTAATTATGGTGTGTTGCAGAGCTGTAGTTGAGAGCATTTCTCTTAATTTCAAGCCCTAGTTAATGCACTGCTGTAATAGCTATCCCAGCAAACCCAGGTGATGGATATTAGCAGGCTGAGTAAGTGAGGGAGCTGGGAGACAGGCAGCAGGAAGGAGACAGCTTGACCTTTCCCTAAGTACTGGTTTTGTGTGTGGTAGAACATCTTAATATTACGGATGCTGCTACAATAGCTTTCATTGCTTCCTTTTTCAGAGTAGAGAGAGGGTCAGGCTCTTCAGGAGCTGGGGGTGGGCTCCTGGCCCCACCATCCCTTCCTGGCTACCCACATCCAGACTGGGTATGGAGATACCTTGCTGTCTGCTTGCACTCAGGTCAGATAAGTATTTGAGGGCATTTGTGCCAAGGAACAGATAACTGCTTAGATGATTTCTTCCCAGTACGCAGCCAGAGCTTCCACTGCACTTCAGATCAAATATATTTTCTGCTAATGGAAAAGAAAAATACCCCATAATTTAAAATCAAACCCAGGGACTGCAGGAACCAGGGGGTTGATTCTTGGGAAGTTTTGACTACCTCTGAGTTGCATTAAAGCTGATTGATGTGAGCTCAGATTGCATGATAATTCATAAGAGAAACCCAGCTCACAGGAATAGCTGCTTCTTCGGAGATGTGCTGCTTTGACAGGCAGGTCTCAGAGACCACACAGTGAACATCGAGTTTCTGAGGATACCTGTCAGCCCTCTCTGAAGTGATGCATAACTTTGTCATGCACTAGAACAAGGCAGCTCGCAAAAGACTAACGCCTTTTATTCCTGCCTTCACTCTGTCCCCCCGCAAGAGCTCATGTATCCTTGAACCCCTACCAAAGAGAGTCACTAACTGGGGCTGTGGGGCTTTTCCATAACAACAACTTGTAGGGAGACCAGATGAGAGCTGAGACTCAAGAAATGGGCTTTCATACCAGCAAGGAAGCAGGGCTTTCAATTACCCATAGGACTGACTAGGGAGGAAACATTGAAATTTCTCTTCTGGGTTTTCAGCTGTACATCTAGGAGAGGGCACTCGCAAGGCTCTGTTTCCAACAGCCCAATAGTGCATGATGGAAATGTTCCTGTGAGGGCCAGGTAGGAGGATTTCCCTTCCAGTTCCTAATATCCCACTATATTGCCATAACACCTTGTTTCCCATGTTTACTTGTTTTTCTAAAGAGAGCCAAAGAACAAAAGCCTTTGCCCGCTTTGACTGCCTTTCCCTCTCATGTGATGCTTCAGCACAGCTTTGAATGAGGCTCTGGTACCAGCCTACAGGGATTTTGCAGGCTCTGTAGCGCAGTGTCTGAGTCATACTCTAAAAATAGCTAGGAAAATGTCAGCCCAGCCAAAGTCATTGGCTGATTAACGATGAAGTTTCATGATTCCAGCTACCTCCAGATACACTCCTGATAGGAGCTTAAAAAAAAGGAACAATGGAAATCTATGGGTAGGGACTTTAAATATAATTTTAAAAATTAAAGTTAGTAGAGGTAATACAGAGAGAGCTTTCCCTATTGTCACCACAATTAACGCAGTGATTAGGTAGCAAAGGGCTAGAGGGACTGTCTGGCTATCAGTGCAGTATGTCCCTTCTAGCAAGAAGAAGGAGAAAGAAACTAAAAACTGGACAGGACTGAATCAAATCTTTGGTCGTTGGAGGCAATGCAGTACTATGGCTGTGGTATCCCATGGGAGTAGGAGGTGGTCTGTGGACAACCAGAGGCCAGGCTCTGGGATATGGTGGAACAGACACAGTGCCCATCCCCAGCCCTGGGAGGTGGCCAGGCACAAGGGGCTGGGAAGCCTCCTTGTCAGGAGGAGCTGGGCTTGCCCAAGGGGCAGTTCTGCTTTACTAGAACTGGCCTAGTTAAAGTGTTCCTCCAGCACTGGTGTGCAGTGTCATCGTGGTGCCTGTGGGCAAATGGTTGGTCTCTGAGCTGTGATTAGACATGGGAGCTTGGCCAGAACTGCTGATGGAGGCAGGGGAGAGCACCTCAGTGCCAGAAATGTCTGTCTGCTGCAAGAGCTGAGGGCGTACCTGAAAAACCATCTGGCAACAGCTCATCCAAGAGCCTTGGAAGACAAGTAAGAAACTAATCACTCTAAAAGCTAGCACAGTGCCAGTGCAGGGGCTGCAATGCTGCAGCAGCACCTTGTGATAGCAAGGCATGCTGAATTGCTTGCAGTCCAAATGTGGTTCAGACAGAGCCCCTTAGGACAGGAGCTGAAATACCTCATCTGGAGAAACAAAGGAATAAATCAACATTGCACACTGGTGCCTGACAGCTATTTCCAGATAGTGAATGCTTTGCTGGCTGAGTTACCTGTTCCTGTATTAGTTCTAGAAAAGTCTTTGCTCCTGGTTGCTGATTTCTTATGCAGAGGTTCAACCAAAATCTGCTGGCTGTGTGGTCAAGGGGAGAAGAGGAGGGATGCTCAGACGTAACCAAGCTATTGGAAACGGCAAGTACAAGGAAGGTGGTGCTGACACCCTGTCTAGTAACCGATCTGCTTTGTGTGCCAGGGAGGGAGTGTTATTTCACTGCAGCTTGGGCAGTCTCATCACATCCCACTCATCTTCATTACATCCCACCCATCCTCATTACAGTGTCCAGGCTAGTTATATTGGGAGTCAGGATCAACAAAACTATGAATTGGTCCTGCATGCAGTCCTTAAGTCATCCTGTCCAGTATATGAGCTTTTCTACAGCTTATTTTCTGGCAGTGAGTGTGTTAAGTTACATGAAGAGATATCTACCTAGGGTGAATAGAAAAACAGAATTGCCATTAATGGCAAGGAAGGGAGGGGGGAAGATTTAACCTGATACTTCTGAGGAGCTTTCCTTCAAAAGAAGAAGGAGATGAGACCCCCCTGACCTCATGATGCTTAATGCAGGGCAGCAGGATGCTCTCTGCAGCCGCATGCTGCAAATAGCTTTTCCACCTCAGAAGTCATCACCTTCTCCCCAAACATCACAGCTCTGGTTGGCCCATGAGGGTGAAACCATGCAAAAGAAACAGTGCTGGAGTGGAGTCACCCTGCTAAAGGTTCTGGTGTCTCCATGTCTCTGCATCCAGCCAAATAGATGCTGATGGGAGAGCTGCTGGTACCCCTGACATCACTGCCAGTGCTTGCCTGTTAAATATGAGGTCCATGGCATTGCATGTTTAGGCCAGCCGGTGCGAGGGCTGGCCTGCACCCATTGCAAGGGGAAACACATCTGCCACCCGTGATGCTGCAGAGGTGTCTTGGAAAGGCCACAACAGCTGGACTGCAAGAGCCAGTCCATCCCGTGGGCTGATGGCTCTGTAGGGACGTCTTCTGCTCTGGCCATGGGATCTTCTTGTTCCTCC
The DNA here is from genome assembly GCA_026283785.1 of Coracopsis vasa. Taxonomy (NCBI): domain Eukaryota; kingdom Metazoa; phylum Chordata; class Aves; order Psittaciformes; family Psittacidae; genus Coracopsis; species Coracopsis vasa. The sequence continues at coordinate 14,183 of JANHGB010012169.1, read as the reverse complement.
TCAGCTCACTTTCTCACTCCAGGTCACTGACACATGGAGGAGCTACCACCTTCTCAGCTTGCTGAGCCTCATGGATGAACCAGCACCGCCTCCAACACTGATGCTCAGTTGCTTGGCATGTGAAACAGTGAGGATGTGCAATTTACTCTCCTGGGTCCCTCCTTTGCCCAGTAAAGGTTTCCATTTCTTGCAAAGGAAGCCTGGCTCCCCTCCAAAAGCACCTCCCTCCTAGGGCACCACAAAAAGCTTTGTGTGCTTCCCAGTGACAGAAGGAGGCAGACCTCAGTTGACCCTGTTCTGGGATTTTAAAGCTGTACCCCTTGTTCACATTGCCGTAGAAAGGTATATTTTCATAATACATGGAGCAGCCCCCCGTTTCCAGCTCCTATCCAGGTTTAGCTGCTATTGGGGGTTAAAGATTGGTTAGAGAGCAGCTACATGCTTCACAAAGAGGATGCAGAGATTGGGCTGAATGGATTCCTTGATGCACCTTGAAATTCAGATCTGCTGGAGCAAGGGAAAGGCTGGGAATCGAGCAGTACGGGAAAGGCTGTGGAAGTGACCCAGCTGGTATGTGAACCAATGTAATTATTAAAAAAAGGCTTAAAGATTCAAAGGGATGGAATGTTTAAATCTTTCACTGATGATGCTGTTTACCCCTGAAATGTATGCTACGACAAAGAAAATATTTCTGCCATGATACTTGTAAATCTGCATTCTTCCATGACCTCTGAGCTTAGTTGATGCTTTTTTATAAGCTGAATAAATGCAAATTAGCAATAATGTTTCCCTGCTCTGGCAGTCCTTCTCCTTGCACTGAGGACAACAGAGGCACAGCAGAAAACGGGGTATGTTTCTCTATGCTGGGAGGGGTCTTTTGCTTCTCAATAATCAAAGAATAATTTTTCATGCCACCCTGGTGTGGTGATATGCTCTCACCTATCAGTCTTCCCTTGCACTATAACCCCATCTGTCATCCCTCATAAATAAGTTTGAAAGATGCGGTTGGTTAAGCAGGCAGTGCAGCTTTATCAAATAAATATTGCAGGGGCACAGATAATAAAGTGGAGTGAGGCAGGGGGAAATAAAATCTCCACAATGGGCCTCACTAGTCTGGCTGTTACCAGACCACCTTTTAGCTGGGCATGTGGGTAAGCATCTGTGAACAAACATGTGGGCACCCCTGGCTACCCAGGCCATTAGCAGAAAGGGGGACTGGCCAAGTTGGGATGCATGGAAACAAGATACCAGTTGTTAAATATAGATCCTGATGGTCCAGAGACACATCTGAAATACATCATCATAAGCCTGTTGATGTTGATTTGCACCAGGTGAAAGTGACTGTAGTCTTCCCCATGGTGTCACTCCAGTTTCACTCTGGTCTGGGTCTGTTGAACTAAGTGATGATTGGCAACTGGTGGAAAATCCCCAGGCCTCCAAGTTATCCCTGCTGCCATGTTCATTAACTGAGATGCAGCCACTAAGTATCATCTGCAAGTATTTATAATAGCAATCATTCTCACTTTTGTCCTTCCGCAAAGCACAGATCTACACATGAAATTTAAGGTAAGCTATGGGAGGTTGTGGATTTATACCACCCTATTTGTATCTGGATGATTCCTTGGGGCACAGTGTTGTTCTTGGCAGGGAGGCGAAGAGTCCCTTAATCCAGATCAGTAAATCCACTTCCAGATTTATGCTTGATGAAAGCAAAATTATTCTTAGATGTGCCTGACCATGGAGTTATTTTGGAGTGATTACACAGGTTATTCGTTACATCAGAGTTTTGTTCTTTGAACAGATTACCCAGATTCCACTGATTTTTACATTTCACCTATCTTTCTCCTCTTCCAAGTACTTTGATACTCAGCTACTAAAGAGTACATGGGGAAATGCTGAGGACTGACTTAGAGCTGGCAGACAGCCCATGAAAACCTCACCAGGTCAGAACAATCTTTCCTTAGCACAGTTTTTTTCCTGCTTTCTGAAACTAGTACTGGCACTTTATCAAGACTACCTGAGGGCAAATGTCTCTCCACGAACCAGCTGGGTTTGCTTGGGTGGGTTGGGTTTGGTTTTGGGTTCTTTGGGTTTGGTTGGGTTGTGGGTTTTTTTCAGGAAAGATAGAGGAAACCTTTCCTGTAACCTATTTTGTATAACTATTTTGCATGTTCTCCACTTGTGACTGGACCTCCTGTTTCTTGTATATGTTAGATGTCATGGACTATGTTACCCTCCCATTATCCTGATGAGAGTCTGCATAGAAGAGCATTGTGGAGGTCCTTATGCATTAGGAAGGCAGATTTCTGCATCTTCCAAGCCAAGCAAGAGACAACCTTAAGCTTAAACAGAATTTACCTTGTTGATGATCACTTATCATCAGCAAATTACTCACAAGGGTGGTGGCAATTAATGGATCCATTCAGTGTTGTTCTTGCCTTGGTTTGTGTTTGATGTTTGACGACATCAGTAGTTCCATTTAGATTTTTGGGGTCATGAAACACAGATTTGAGCTAAGGGTGTTGGATACTTTTGCAGGCACTGTCATAGGGCTGAGATCTAAAGCAAGTGGCAAAACCATGTTCAACAAATAATGCATTTAGTGTTAGAGAGCTAAATTGTTGAAACCTGAAGGATTGGCTCCAAAAGATATTTTCAGTGATACCATCAGTTTTTATGAAAGCAATCAAGGAGAAGAAAACAGTATAAAAATGTAGATGGGCCAGGCAGCCTGTGACTGCATTGCTGAAACACACGTGCAACAACAGGACCTTCATTGCTCAAAATTTGTCTGTGTACATGTTTGTGTGAGCCCATCTTCAGTCCCAAGAGTTTGCTTCCCTTTTCTGGTTTTTTCCTTTCTTAGGGGAGAAAAATCCAATTTAGTCTGGTCAAAACACACATGACTTTCCAGCCTCTGAAAAGCTCCAGCTGCTCTTGCCTTGAGAGCAATTACACTTCATCTTTTCAAAGCAAACCACAAATAAAATAAGTCATGAAGCTGTACAGAGAATGAAAAGCATTCCTGGCTGCTTGTCTCCAATACCAACAAATTGATTCCTGAGGTTTTTCCATCATATATATCCAGACACACACACTCATTTTGAAATGTTAGGACTGTAACTTCAATGATTATTTTATGTAAAATTGATTCAGTCCCTTTCTGAAGTTGTTGGGTTAGATTACCTTCAATACTTTTCAACCCAAAGTTGTCTGGCTAACTTCCTTGATTTCCCACAACTGGTTTTCATGGCTACAGAAGTCTTGCTTCTGGGCATAGATATAAGCTGTCAGAAAACCTGAGGTATACAATAGTTATTTCTCTTAAATTACTTGTTGTTAAATTTTGGGGATCAAATGCTCAAGCCTCCACCCCACACCACAAAACTGATATGTGCAATGACACTGACTTCAGTCTTTGTGGAAGCCATCTGTGCTTCCATAGGGAAGAAAAAAAGAACAATATTTTACAGTCATCATTTTCAACCCTGATTTTCTGTTGCTTGCAGTTGCTGATTTGTAAAGAGCCATGTGCTGTGGACTCTGAGACAGTTGCTGCACATGAATGCTGCTGAGTGGGAAAGAGAGGTGTTGTCCGCTTCCCTGCCCATCCAAGCAGAAGGCTCATTACACCGGCTGAGATACAAGCAGCACCACCATCATCTTGGAAGGCCAGAGTCACAGATAAGATAAAGATGCTTTAGAAACAAACCTGAATGTAGGGGTTGTACATTAGTCATGTTTGAGTTTATTTATTATCATCCTCTGGTTTTATTTAAAACATGCATCTGAGTCATGCCTTCTTTTTTATCACAGGGTAATAGACTGAGCAAGCCACTCAAGTCCTAGCAACTGAGGGTGCAGAGGCTGACCTTCCATCAAGCAAGTGTGCGATGAGCAGGGTGCTGTGGTGTCCTGGCTGTCCCACAGGCACCAGGGATCATCATCAGTGTGCAGTATTGACACCATGTGCCCTTTCACTTCCAGTGCATAGAAGGTGAGGAGAGGAGCTCCTCAAGGTTATCCACTGCTTCTAGCTAAAGGATTGCATAAGCTCTCTTATGAGGTGGCAAAAAATCCCCAGGTGATCAGGTATTTCACTGGTGTGTGGCAGCTTCTGGAAGGGGATGATACCAAAGTCATTAGCATGGGTTTACAAAGCTTTTAATAATGTATATGCATACAATCCACATAATAATACGTAATGCATTAATTCTGCAGAGAAACTAATGGAGTTTATCAGTGGGGGGCCTTTAAAATAGTATAGAGAGTTATTTCAAGTTTCCAAGTCATTAAAATGTTCACTTGTTAAAGGGCTGTGGGCCGTTGTTAATAGAAGACATTAATATTTTGCACCTAAACTTGTTTCAGCCTCAGAATTGGTTTAAGATAGATTGAGTTGCTTAGAAAGGAGTTTTACCTTTTAGTATGTTGGTACATTTATGGACTGCTCTGTATAATTCATAACTGATATTTTATGGGATAATTTTTCCAAAGATGATGTTATATTTTCAAAAGTACACTTAAGTACTCAGCAAAGCTAAAGACCAAGTAATGTCTCTGGTGCTCCACCTGTTGTGAAACGATTTCATACTTAGTCATACCTAGAAAAAATAATGAAAGTGGTGAAAGTGGTTTCCTGTTGCGGTTATGTGCCACTAACAGTGCTGCTTCTGGGACATTGCAAAGAAAAAGAAAGAAAGAAAGAAGAGCACTCTTCTTTTTGTGTTTTAATGGAGCATCTAATACTACTTAAATGTGCATTTCTTGACAAATGATTTTGAAAGATTGGTTCAATACATCCTTTTTTTTTTTCTTCTTTACATGACAAGATGAAGATTTAAAGAGTAATTAATTTCACCCATGGTGTGCACACTGATATACTTACAAACTGTGAGATAATGACTTTTCTCCATGAGTCTGTTAAGATTGATAGTGGGAGAACTTACTTAGGTACCGGCACATTTTACTCCCGTCCTTTTTCACCATTATTCTCATCTTTCATTTATTCTCTGTCTTCTTTGGTCTGTTAACTTTTCTCCTCTTCTTTTTACAGCAATACCTTTTTTTTTCCTTCCCGATACCCTTTCTGCACTAGTTCCTTTAATCCTTTGTTCTTCTGGTGCTTCATTGCCAAGCTCAGTCATACCAAAGACCTCATCCAATCTATCTTCCTTTCCCACTTTAATCAAATGACTTCTCCTTCAACTTCTGAATTATTTACGTTCTCCAGATCCCATTAGTTCTACTGTACTTGGTGGGCTGGCTTGTTTTTCCCTTGGCTTATATATTATTATATTAGCTTATACATTATATAAGCTTAATATTATATATTAGCTTATATATTATTCTTTTCTCTGTAATGGGCAAATGATTATGCTGCTCAAATTGGGCTGATGCTAAGCATGTTTCTGTGTATGTGCATGGAAGTAGGTGTCCTGGTGCTTTATGCTAGTATGCTTTGATTCAGTGCCACAAATAAGGGAAAGCCTGTCTTTGCTTTGGGAGGGAACTGCGGGAAGACATTAGGACACTTATGGGTGCCTGGAAAGCAGGCAAGTACTGAGCTGAATTAACCTGGAGCCTATGCAGCTTACAACCACTTAGTCTAGGCTAGCTCTAGCTCAAAAAACCTCTTGTACCAGAGGCTGGCTGTGTGATGGTAAGGAGGCTGGTGGAGAAGCTGGCAAAGCACCCGAGCTAGTGCTGCAGCCAATAAAAGTAAACATTTTGTGTGCAGACAGACTGCAAATCAAATAAACAGCAGACTAAAATATTAATCGTACTGAAAGCTCTTGGTGTAGTCCATGTTTTAGTTCAGGCTGTAATCCAATTGCCAAGGCTCTGCATGTTCATGACCTACCAGATGTGTGACTTTCTCAACAGATTTCTTTCAGAGCTGACATATTCCATGACTGCTTTCAGTGGCTGTTTTCAAGCAAAAGAGGAAAACTTGGAATTCCACTTTCTGGTTTTTGAGGTCTGCACCACTGAGAAATCCACCTGAAAATGATCCAAACTACATTTTTCTACTGTCAATACACCTAGTCAGCTGCCACATTTGATTTATTGTTTAAGACAGATAGTTTTTCTTAAGCAGTGGGCTGGAAGGAAAATTGTTATCCATGACTGAAGAATGATTTTTATGTATTCCTGAAGGGCATCTTATTCTTACCAGCCTAGGGACCTACTGGTCCCTTAATCCCTTGCTCCAAATTCTTCCCATACAGCTCCATCAGCACAGGGAGTACAGAGCAGCTCCTTCCGTGGGAGTCATTAGCACAGGACATAATCATGAGCAAACACATGAAGCCCACAACAGCAATTTCTTCTGGGGGAGGACGACTGCGAGTTGTATTCCTCAATGTACCACTAGTTCTGCGTTTTTATTTTCAAACATGAACTTCTGTATTTTTCTGTAATTTGCCCATGTGCAAGCTGGTAACGTATTTCTTGGCCTGCAGAGCGCTGTGCGGAAATTGCATCAACTGTGTTGGTTTCTGCATGAATTTGTGTAGACACCCTTATTTCAGTTGTTCACTGTGGAGGTATTGTAGTACCAGAATAAACTGCCTCTCTCTTCTTCCTACAGGGAGAAGAGGTGATTGAAAGAAAGTGATGAGGATCCTAACACAGAAATACCAAATTTTACAGGCTGGGACTAGAGAGGTGGGAATGACCAGATTAAACAAAAAGGTAGAGGGGTGAGTCATGACTAGATCCCCTTCCCAGCATTCACTGAAGCATGATAACAGCCCTCTGTAGTGACCTCTGCAACTCCAGATAGCTCAGGAGCCAACTGCTGTTGCAAAGCTGATGAAGTAACATGCCTGTGGCCAGGCATTACCCCTCAGCTACCACCTTGGAGGTAAGTAGGTTAAACCTGGCCGTTGAATGGAGATGGGACAGGTCTGATCTTCAAGTAAGCCAAGGGGAACAGTTTTGATTTGAGAGGAATCAGATGAGGCACTCCATGCTTCTTCACAAAATTGTTTCTTTATGTGGTCCATTCAGAAAACTAGCACAAACCGAGTCATGTATTTGGCTTTGTGAGGCTATGTGGATCAACCCCAATGGCAACCCTGGCCTCCTAGGGTACACCAAGCAAAACTGGTTTTCTGAAGAACCTGTTCAACAAGAGACATAAGTAAACCCAGAGCATAGTTTTATATTAAATTCTTCTTTATTTTTTAAAAAATAAACAAAACACCACCCCTATTCAAACTCTCTCTGAACAGGTACATCCACATCCACAAATTATGTTACCACCTTTATGCTAGTACTTGCCAAATGAACATCTTTATTGACTCCCTCCATGATCACATCAGATTATTTGGTAAAAGGTAAGGGACATCACAGTTAAATAGAATTGCAATTATTATAATAAACTACTATGACTCTTATTTATTAACGGAGTTTGTAAGCCAAACTGGGGGGTATGAGCGTGTAAATTCTGTAACCTGCTTCATGATGTCTCCCTGCACTGTTATGCTTTGAAGATCTCTGAGGCAGTTTTCAGGTTTCTGGTTCTAGCAACCAAAAATGCTCCTGGAGACTCCAGGCTAATGGTGAGGGAAGCACTAGAGTAAACTAACTGCAGATTAACTCTGTAAATCATTCAATACACAAATGAGTAAATCGACAGACCAGTACCCTGGCTTTTACCTGTGTTTCCACAGGTCTAACGTAGGTTCAATCCTCATCTTCAATGGAATATTACATCTTTAAATAATTCAAAGCAGATGTGTGCTCTATTTTAGCATAACACAGATAACAAAAACCATGCAGAGAAAAGCAAGGAATGTCATTGAAGGGTAAACAAAATTTATTCTGAATGAAGGTTAAACAAACCTAACCAGTTTATGAATAGGCAAAGTCAATTAAGTCTTATGACACATAATAAAGTATTTAAATTCAGAAACTTTGCATAAGTAATTAATGAAGAGGTTCTGGGGTAAGTAATTACTATTAACACTCTTAAAGCCAGATTTTCTCTATTGTCCAGAATAATTTATGTTGTCCCTCAACAAATTTATCATCTCCAGCTGGTTCAAGTTATTAATTATGACAGCGTGTAATGAAACCCTAAGAATCTTTAAAAAAAAGCTAATTTCTTGCCAGTGTTTTATTTCAAACTTTCTCATTCTGCCATGCTGTGGAAGCAGTGCTAATGAAGCTGCCTGCTGAACTGGTTCAGTGACTTCTCACCTGTTTGACTGCTGGTGGCTCCTGAAGGTGCTAACAGGAAGGTGCAAAATGAAGTTGGATTGCTGAATCTGAGAGAAAGGAGCAGATATTGCTCCTTTTCTTCCTAGCATCTCATTGGAGTATGATGACAGTGCCTTTTTCAGGTCACTGTTGCATCTAAAATATCAGCTGCCATCACATGATTGTTGGTTTTCCAGTTATGTTAGTAACATCCATTCAGCTGTGTGTGACCTCTTAAGGAATATTCAAAGGGATGATTTTTTTCTTATCAGATTTATGATTGTCAACTTTTGTTTGTTGTAGAAAATGTTAATAAATTTTTCTGAGTTTTAATTCTTAAGATTTTCCTATTTTCATTGCATGAGAAGATAGCAGATGTTGAAACTTTTATACATTCATTCTTACACTGATGTAGTTCTGACATTTAAAAACAAGCTTTGTTAATTAGCTAGACCTAACAAACTGAGGACTAGTCTATCACTGAATTTGGTTACAAGAACAGAATGATTAATCTGCCACAATGTTAGCAAACATTTCCAGGATGAGAATATAATTGTATTTTATCTTGAACAGTCTATAGATGGTCTCATGGAAGTAGATTCTGCCAAGCAAAGCTTGTTTCTAATTTTGGCAGGATGAAAGCTTTGGTCAATAGAGATAGTAGAGTTGGTATCAGATATCTGGATTTTGCCAAAGCCATTTTAACTGTAAAGACGGATCATATATGGAATTAACTTGGTCATAACAGTTGGGTATAAAATGAACCCACAGAGAGATGTGAGAACAAGGGGATAATAGTGAGTTGGATGGTTTATAGCAGTCCACATATAATTGTAACATTCTACATGATCAATACTGTGCTAAAGGATTTTTACTGACTGGGTTTCTAAGTGACATCGAGATTGACAAGATAATAGTGATATAAAGTCACTGCTACATAGGATCCAGATCATTCTACTACAGCCCACTGCTTACGCTCATAAACCAGATATAAGGTAAAAAGTGCCAGTTAAATCCAAAACAGGGATGGCTGCTTTGGAAAGTTCTTCCTGGATGAAGATTTTGGATAAAGTACTCAATGTGTTCCCAGTGCAGTGCTGTGTCAAAAAAAGGATGGTTCAGCCAGAATGTCTCCAAAGTATCAAAGACCTTGCTTTTGTCAGAACGAAATGGAAATTGGTAAAGCTTTCTTAAAATACTGTGTCAAATTCTGATGCCTACACTTTAGAAATCATCAGAGTTCAAAGGATATATTATAGACATGACAGGAGATTTGGAAACTGTGAATCTTATCTGACACACATCATGAAGCAAGGTAGGCCACAAATGGACGTGTGGGCTGTGGGCAAGCAGTTGCCTTGTCTGTGGGAAGCCTGGTACACCAATACTGCTTTACAAAGAGGAAAGCAGTCATTATTATACCTGAGGGTAGTTAAATATAATGTCTTGATGGAAAGTAGGGAACTGCTTTTTATCAACCTGCAACAAGTTGTCCCTTTGCCATGGGAGACTGGCAGAAGTCCACAAAAGACTGGCCTAAAAAAGCTGTCATTCACAATGGGAGGAAAAGCATTAAGCGGCATATTCAAGAAGATCTGTCATGATTGCAGGTAAGTGCAAAAAATGCATTGCAGAATATGAAAATATTCTGAGAATATGAAAAAGTTTTATTTAACCTCCTTGAAAGCTTGCAGTAGTTTGTCTTGAATTTGACAGTCTTCCCAGGCAATGAAAATGTTCTAGGAAGAGAAACGGACAACTCGATGTTATCTTCAAAGTTAATGTTTCCTGTTGGATATGCAACATAAAAGAATTCAGCTGCAGCAGACCTCCTGGGACGCAGGTAGCTTTAGTAAAAGCCTCTTGTTGAAGACGGGTAAATTAGAGTCATTGTTGAAAGCTCCTGTCAGAGAGGGTCAGGTGCTCTCCCTGCTATGTTGCTGCATGCCTGAGGCCATTCAAATTCTGCTCTTCTCTTCCACCTCTGGCATGTGGAGCTCCAAAAGAAGCTCAGGGAAGAGCTATCCTGCTGCTCTGTAGGTGCCCAGAAGAAATGCCAGTTTTCCCTTCTGGGAATCACCACAGCAATAGGAACAGAATGCCCTGCTGCTAGCCTTTTATTTTGAAATCACCTTTCACCTGAGCTAAATTAATGCAGAAGCCAAGAAACGTTTTCATTTATCACACACAAAACACTCAAGGAAGGTCACAGAAAGGAAAATGGTAAAAAAAAAATAAAAAAATAAAATAAGAAAGGTGAGATTTGTTCTTCTGCAAAGCAGCAGATCAAAAAAATCTTTTGTCAGCATCCTTTTAATGAGATACAGATGTTAGGGCAGTTAGGGCACACTTTGTGCTCTCAAAACTGCCTTCACACTGGTAAACGTGTCCCCACCTCTTGTTCTGAACTCCAGGGGCTTGTTTAGGATTCTCTCTGATTCCTTCTTGCTTCTTGACCTTGAAAAATGATTCCAGATTCCCTTGGGAGACATTTTGACATTGTCCTCCTGGGGTAGTAAATGATATTTCTGGTAGCCTGGTACTGAATAGCTGCCTCAATCCTACAGAAATTAACTGCTTCCCATCAGGCAAGTTGTGCTCCAATTTGGAGGAAAGACATAACGTGCTTAATCCCACACTTCATGCAAAATGTACATCTCCCAGCAGGCACTTGACACAAATGATACTCACTTATGTGACCAATTCAGAAACAGCTTTTGAGATTAGACCCAAGGAGTATAAAATTATTCTGGGATGACAAAGGGCCTGAGAGTGTCCTGCCTTTGAAGGACACTGAACGCAGCTGGAAGAGGGGAACTGCTGATAGCGGATGCTGTGATTTAATTCCCTTTGCTCTCTGACTGGCTGGATGACCCAAAGCAAGAATTACTTCATATGATTCAGTTTGCTCACATGTAAAAGTGCTCATAATACACACTTGCATGATAAAAGTGGTATTATTTATGAATGCTTTGAGTTTCTTCTATATGGTGTGCTATGGGCATACAGACATTAAGGTTTGTGGCACTTGAGTTGACCACACACTAAGAAATCTTGGATGCTTTTTTCCTTCACTTTGTTTCATCCCACATCACACCTAGAGCAACGTTCTGTAGTCTTTTAAAGATTTAGTACTATTTATAAAATAAAACACTTCTCACAAAAATCTAAATGCCCACCTCTCCATGTACAACTTCCAGGTGCTTCTCCATGCTAAGGTATGTCCTTGGGTAGGAGCTACATGGCTATTGTTCCAACCTGAGCAATGTGTGCATTTCTCAAAAGTAATTTTTGATATTCTGATATTTTATCTTTGCTCCTAATCAGCAGAATGGCTGTCCTGAACCACTAGCAAATGCTAATTGGCTGCATCTAAAAGAGAGGTCCATTGTAAGAAGGTCTTCTTGGGAATAAATGGTAAAGTATCTGCTTATTTAATCTTATTCTGCTTGAGTACTGTTATTGTCCATTAGTCTGATGATGTTGCACAGAATGGTTGTCCTTCTAGAATCATGTTTATTTTCTTCCCTGAGAGGTTTATATTATAGCATTGTAAAAAATAACTCCTTAGTTTATATTGAGATCAGTTTCTGATTGCTTTAACCCATTCTTCAAAACTGAATGGTGTATGTTGACGTTTCAAATCTAATAGCATAGAAATCTTTAAACGATCCTATTCAATGTTAAAGCCACATTAAGATCCCAATCTTATACAGGTTTTTTCCAACAAAATATTGCAAAACAACCAGAGGCAATTATTCCTTTATTTCCATTTCATATTGTTTTTTTAATTCTTACTATAGTACACAGGACTGACTAGAAGTTCTATATTTTATTCCCAAACTACATGATAGAAAAAGAAACTGAAACCTTATAATGGAGCATTAAGATCGGGGGGGAGAAAAATGCACATAGATGAGCATTTTACTTGAGGGATAAAAATACATAATGGGCATGCATGAGAATATTTGCATTGCCTTCAGTGCAAATGTCAGCCATTTTTCACACTGCCTATATTTTATTACTGTGAAAGCAGGTCAGGCTTCCATTGAAAAAAATGCCGTGATACAATCTACAACACAGCAGCAAAAAGACACAATATAACCTCATTTTAAATGCCATTTACTTGAGTGATGAGATTTTCTTTCTTTCCAGTTTGATTCAAATGTTCTAGAATGCTTAATGGAAAATAAATAGGAAGGATGTTAGAAATTATGCTTTTGCTGTTCTTTATGCCAGTAATATGTCACCCTTGTTGCATCTAAAACTGACTAATTGGCACTAATAAGGCCTGCCAGCTGTTTTCAGTGCTTACAGTTTCCAACGCGTAACTGTCTGTGCCCGCTGTCGAAAAGCAAGTTAGGAATGGGAAGCAGGAAAAGCTCCCAGCCTCTGATGATGCTCTTTTCCTTCCTGAGGTCAGCTGCACTCTTCACACAGAAAATTAATTTCACACCAGCTCTGACTGCAGCAGGGTATCATTTGGCTGCTCCTTCCAAAAACATCCGTGTGGTTTTAGTAGTCCTACTGCAGGTTAGTGGTAGTGATGACATCACTAGTATGTAATGACATCAGTACTGCTGTGACAGCACAAGAGCCTTGTGTCTGTGACATCCTGCCTCTACCAAAAGAAGTTACTAGGAATTTTTGCCACTACTTTTAGCCAGGCTAGAAGTTAACATTCAAGCTACTTGGCATATAGGTTTTAACTAGAGTTGGTTTAAAATGGAAAAAATATATATATATAAATTAATTCAAGAAAAAATCCTGAGATTTCTTCTCAAAGCTGTAAGAAACTTGCTTGTCCAGAATTTTTCCTTAAAAACAATGCCCTTAAAAACCCCTTTCTAGTTAAAAGGATAAGCTCATTTCAACAGTACTAGAATTCACTATAACCTGACTCTGATAAATTCAGAAAGGGTGAAGAAGTTGTTCTGCATTCCCATTCAGACTGTGGTCACCTGCCTTAGCGACAATGATGAACATTCCCCGTAGGGGTGGACAGCAGTAGTGTCACTTTTTAAGCGCTCATCAGAGACGGTCACTTCCCTCTGCTGAACTTCGTAACTATACAGTAACAGCCGCATGACTGCTACCTCAGACAAGAGTCATTTCTCCCCTGACCATGTGTCCATATCCACATGATGAGCACTGGGTACCAGCTCCACGCCAGCACCAGTCAATGAAAGGCTAAACTCTGCTATAAAGTTACAGCCTCAATATGAAAAGTTTGCACTTGGAACATGGTTTAAGTATTATCTTTGTGGTTTAATTTACTCTTCTCCGTACCTTTAATAAACCAAAGGTAAATATTTGATCAGATAGATAGTAAGAGTTTTCTGAAGAAAGGGAGGCCAGTGAGTCTAGTGGAAGGTGTCTCTGCTCATGGCAGGGGAATTGGAACTAGACGATCTTAAGGTCCCTTCCAACCCAACCTATTCTATGATTATATATATACTACTATACTCTCTGAATGTGCTTGGCATATCTGCCAAGCCAAATGTAGCTGTTTATTTTAGGGCTTTTCAGGCCCTCAAATCCTCCCCATAGTCATATCAACAAGCATAGCGTGTGGTCTTCAGCAGCATAGTGAACTTCAGAAATGGTGCTGAGCAGAGAAGGGGCCATTAGGGATGGCTGTGGCAAGAGGGCAGCCCAATTACCTCCTGGGAATGAATGGCTTCCTCCTAAGTGGAGGCCAGAGCCCCCTCTTCCTTCAACACCCAACTTCACGAACTTCTCCTTGCCACGCAGTGAAAAGGCCACACCTTTCAGGGCAGGCAGTTACGAAGGGACGGTAGCCATCTCCTCCCCAGGGACCCTGCAGATGAACGCGAGGCACGGACCCGCAGGCCAGCGGCGGCTGCTGACGACGCACACCGGGATTGCGGGGAATGGATGGCGGTGCCAGTGTCCGTGTCCGTGTCCGTGTCCGTGTCCGTGTCCCTGTCCCTGCTCCCGCACCCCTCACTGGT
>JANHGB010012165.1:6236-38116 GCA_026283785.1 Coracopsis vasa | reverse complement strand
TTACGCTATATTTAAACACACACAGTAAAACTTCAGAATTCGGAAACTAAGACTACAAAGAGAATCTGGAAATGTCCATGAAGCCTGTACTATAAAACAGAATGTAGTGTTTACAATTGTCTTGCGTGAACCTAGTTATACAAAATGGTAATAAAAATACCAGTGCTGCCTGCCTAAAAAATTCACTATTTCTACTTATATTTTCACACTAGTCAACTGAAAGACTACAAGTTCTCAAGATGGAAGAGAACACACCAATTCTGATACCAGCAATGTAAATAATCCTTTTTACCATAAGGCCACTTTTACATTTTTATCTGTTTTATGTAACTGCACAAAAAACACAATTATGATTTGTAACAGCAATTATAATTGGGTAATGGGCAATGCTTAAAGACTAAAAAGGGAAGTTAAGGGAAACTGAAGCCTGGCTTGAAGTATCAAGGATGTCCTCTTGCACAGCTGTCAAAGTTGTGACTGAAGAGGTTCTGATATCTTGGACTATGAAAACACCAAAGTTTCTGATTGTAGATTGCTTCAAGTTTGAAGTGCAGGAGTTTTACCCATGTTGTAAGGCTGGATTGGAAGATGTAAAGCTGAAAGAGAAAGAAAAATGTCTTTTAAAATGTTAAATCATGCCATGTTAAATAACAGAACTGTTTTCACTGGACTTGAATATAAAACCAGACTTTAAGAAAAAAATTAAAAAGAGCTGGCAGGTGACAGCAAAGAGTACTATAGTACATTGGGACCTTTGCATACAACGTGTTACTGTTTCATTCCTTTAAAGAATCCTCTTGGTAGTCCATGCATTGGCATGAAAAGATGCACCTTAAAATTAGAAAGTAATGGATGATACATAAAAAGAGATAAATAACGCAATTTTTTCCACAACCTCTCTTAGGATTGCAAGATTTTGTTTGGTGTGTTATTTGTATCAAATTAAGTTCATCTGTTAGACAAAAAAAACCTCAGGCTTGGATGATTTCTCTTCAAAATATACAGGCCATGCTTTAAATGTATGTAAATTAAATGTATGTAAAAAACATTCCATTTATGTATCAAAAGCAAGTTTCCAGAGATATTCACTACTATGAAACAAGATTTTACAATTAAAATGGGCAAAACCCATCTTATTAATAAACAGTTGGTTGTTGTAAAGCTAGAATTATGAATGAAAGAAAATACATAAAATTGGAAGCTGTCAGAACAGTTCAGTGTGGGCACTCTAAGATAATGTAAGAAAATAATTTACTTCAGAAAGAATTGCTTCTCTTTAGTCCTTTGCATCTGTAGTACAATGCTTAGGGAAAACACTGTAACAGGACTCAAATCTCAAAAAAAGTCAAGCCAAACTATTCAATATGACACCCTAGCCAAAAAGCACACCCAAGAGGAAAAAAACTGCTGTTCACACACTTTTAATGAAATTAAGTATTTAAAGCATGTCTCATGTCTGCACCTTCTCCCCTGTTAATGGCACTGTTCATCTATCTTCCATAACATCTATTGTAAAATTGTATTAACATTACAATTGCGTCTCAGCTGCACTGATGCTAGTCAACATTAAAGCAGAGATACTACATGGAATTATTCCTTCAGCTAATAAAGACATTACTAATAGTAAGATATTTGTAACAGCTTTAGCAGTATTTATGTTCCACATCAGTGAAGTAGTATGGGCTTGATTCATAGCTGAAGTGAAACAAGTGTTTGCAAAAAAAAAAAGTGCCAAACCAAAAAACTGCATTACCTTGTCAGAGAACATGTACAAAAAGCAAAGAAGAGAAACTGCTCATGTATAATACAGGTGACATGAACTGTCAGGTTTTGATCTAACGAGAAAAAACTATCTTCAAAGAAACACTATCAGTATATCTCTTTGCACAAAATTTGCAGCATAGGAAAAATATGCTGCAAACTTTTTTAAAATATTAATTTCCAATAGCCCATCTTTTATGTAATGTAAGTTCCTTTTTCCTGCAAAAGCATAATTTTATTTTTTTATGTTAAATGAACCTCTCCAAAAAGAAAAGCAGGGGGACAAGCAACCCTCTGCTCTTTGAACTAAAGGTAAATGCATGAAACACGCCCAGTAACAGGAAAACCAAAATCACTGAACTTTCCGAAACCCTGAAAAAAATGGTATATCTCCTAACATTAACAACAAATCCGTATTTAAAAACAAAATAAAAATCATTAAGGGAAGCTCATTACTAGAGGATTCTACACACATAATGCATCTTGCAGGATCAGGATTGTACATTCTCTAACTGCATATATATATATAGATTGATATATCAAACTATGCATTTTAGACAACTCATGCTATCCATTTGCTTGAATCCCTAATGGTATTAATAATAATCCTACCTATACTGCAGCACAGTAATATAATCTTTATAAAAATCTACTAATAAAATGACACAGCTGTAAATACAAAACACAGTTGAGTCCTTCCATTCACTAATTATACATTACAATGCTATTTTGTTTATACGATCATACAGTTTTTCTACAGCTGTGGGTGGACATGGTTGATAGCTTTTAAAGTTGCAAGGTTTTCACAGTGGAAGAAAGCAGTAACAGAGGCAGAAAACTTAAAAACATCATCCATGAGTGCAAACTGATGACATCTTGCATAATGTGCAGTATAAAATATACTATTCAATGAAGGTGTACTAGAACTGAGGCATCATAATTATTCTAATGACTCTTTCTTCTGAAGTGTTGTCACAACAATGATTCAGTTGCTTTTATATGCACCCACCCTTAAAAAATATGCAGACTTAATTTAAGGGTGGTTATAAATTTGGAGCATTAATCTCCTTCCTTAGCCATTCTCTTTTGTACTGCCTATGAAAACTACATGATTGCCTGATTCCAAAATAGTTTACTAAAGTATGAGCACTACTTTGAAAAAACAAATGCCCCAACGAAGTTTACAACAGGAAAAAGCAGTTTTAAGGTTTCTTTTTTAACTTCACCCATGAGACAACGTAATTTTCTGTATGACAGCTGTGCAGAAACTTTTTAGTGGCTATGCATACGCCAGAGATCAGGAATACTGAATCTTTGCTAACTCAACTCCTGCACTTTCCAGTTAACTGCCTTTTACAATATTACTAACTTTTCCTCTGTGTTAAAGTGGAGTAAAACTCTGGTCCTGCATCACTTAATTTTTCTGTGAGCTCTGAGAAGGCCAGTTTGTGTACAACCACACAAACCGCATGATCAAATCCCAAGTAACAGCAAACCAAAAACAAACAGGAAAACACAATAAACAACACCCCCCCCAAAAAAAAAAACAACAAAAGAGAACGCCCAAACTCTCACACCCTATTAAAAAAAAAAACAAAACACAAACTTACTAGAATTGTAGAAATCAAAAGGGGAAGTCACCAGCAACAAATTAAAGATACAAACATTCCTGGTGACATAATGCTTTCTAGAAAATTTACTTAGAAACACAGTATCTCAAGTTAGGTACTATGAATTATTAATTGGAATTTGGTGGAACTTCTTCCATTGAACAAGACTTGGTGAAGACAAGGGAGACAATCTGCAAAACATTAGTTAGGCTATTAGTTAGAAATAAATTAATTCAGCTCTCCAGCCTGCAGATAACTTGAACGTATATGGTGAAAACTGGAGAAATTTGTAATAGGAGCCTTTACATTGGAAGGGGACATATAAGGCATACAAGAAGAAATCTTACATTAGTAGATTTCTCAATGCTGGCAGAGCTATGACCTTCACTTAGTTCTGCATCAAGAAATTAAACATTGTTTTTTTCTTCAACTGTCTTTAAACACCTTCAATCTGTTCTCAGAAAAATAACTACTGTTTGTGACAAAACTTATTCTTTTCAGCATTGCATGAACCCATCAAGAACTTGAGGTAGTAACTTCAGTCTGTAACATTTATGTGATATGCACATCCATACACGTTTCATCTATAGATGAATGAAAATCTAGATGTACGATTTATATTAGCTGATGAGAAAACATCTAACAGCAATATGATACAATGGCAAAGTCAAAGAAATTGAAAGCAATACTATAGTGAGTAACAACAATAATTCAAACTTTGCACTGGAACAAAAGCAAACAAAAACCTACTTTCGGATATGCTGAAAATTACTAAGTACAAAGTTACACCATAGTTATCTGACTTGCCCAGAAAAAAAATGGTTTGGTTTTCACATGAAAGCACAATTACTTTTTTGTTATATTATAAGGGTAAATCTCTCAAGGGGAATCAACATATATCAAGCCAACAGACTGAAACAGCTCTAAAGCAAAACATTGCTTACCGACTCTGGGTAATGAAGATACCAAAAAAAAAAAATCTGTTATGCTGGTTCCAGCTTATAAGCATCAAGACAAGTGGAAAACAAAGTATGAATAGCCATTGTTTAAAGCTCAGGTGCCAAAGAATGGCAATTATTAACAGGAAAAGAAAAAAATATATTGCCTCTTAAAAATCAAGACATATTGTAACTTGTAAACTTCTTTTGATTATGCAAGCCACATTCGTTAAAAAGGATTTCTTCTTTTACAGCCAAATCCATTGCATCTGCAGTGCAAGGTAAGCATACTTTGACTCTTCCAGCAGGCACAGTAAGTTTACTCTGGGGCTATGAAAGGCCTGTGTAAGCATCCCCCTTTGGTGATTTTGTACACAAAGCTGACAAAACCATCTCCACACTTCTCCACATCTTCAACCCAAATCGGTTTTCCTAGCTTATTATTACATTTACAGCAAGCTACTGGTTTTTTATTTTTTTGTAGGGAATACAAAAAGGTTCCAGTGACAACTAATTTGCAGCCTGAATTCTAAATGTGTTACATTAACATGATGTACTACAAAGCTCCTACGCAAATTATTTCCCAGCTTGAGGTTGCAACTTCAGTTCAACTTCTTTTTCTGGTCGTTTGCATCACAGCACTGTTAAAATCTCCAAAGTTCAAATAATCATAAAGCAGGCCAAAATCACAAATGTTTCAGATCTTAGCTCTGGCTTTGACATTTGCTGAACTTACTGTCATTTGACAATACTTGTGTCTCGTACTTTCTCCTCTTCTCCTATGCAATGAGCAGATAAAAGAGTAAAAAATACCCCATACAGGAAACAGACTGACCAGCCAGTCTGTTAGAAAAGGGAACAAAAATTTCTTGAAAAGCAATCCACAAAGCAAATGAAAACCCCTTATCAATACACTCAATTTTGAGAGTTTTGATGTTTTTCTAAGCAATAAAAGTGAAATTCTTGTTAAGATTTTTTTTTTCTATTGCACTGTACTTGTTCTTGCACCAATAATTAAACACATACAAAATGCTAATGCACTTGAGATACAAGTTTTGGTTCCTTTTGTATCTTAATGTCACCAAATGAATCTGAAAGATTTGAGGTTTTATTTGCAGCACACAGCTACAAAATAAAAATAACGTGAACTAATTAAAACATTTTTTAGATAGTGATGGTAAAAAGTGCTGGAATGACAGTCTTAAGTCTTCTATTATTAAGCACGAGGCTCAATACTGCAAGCTTCCTCACTTCTACTAGTGTGCCTCAGTCATATTCTATATATAGAAATTCTGTATATTTTTACATTTAGCAAATCTGTTCCTTTTCTCCTGAAACTGCTGGTTGCCAGCAGTTTTGTAACAGACATTAAAAACAAATCAAACAAGAACAACAAAAAATCACCACCAAACAAAAACCAAGACTGACATTAAGAAAGCAGTTTAAACCCCAAATAAGCATATTTTGCTTTAAAAAGATCCACATAAACATTTTCATGTCATGAAGCAGCCTTTCTGAATTTAAATAATTCATTGAAATACAGGCTATGTACTTCTACCATTGTAGTAATACATGAGATGATAAAAACTAAGGAAATGCAAAGCGCACAGACTTAAACACTATTATAACATAAAATTAAACACTGCTATAGAAGCCCAAATTGTAAAGGGACAGCTCTAACAATAAAAGCATTAAACAAACAAAAAAAAAAAACCCATCCAAAACCCCAAAACCAAACAAAAAAATGAGAACAAAAAAATAAAAGCACAAAATCATACAGAACTAAGACTGCATGCCCCTTAAATCAGGTAATTCTTACCAACCAGGCAGAGCAAATATAGCCGTTAATTCTTTTATTAGGCCACACTGATGCAGTTACTATAGCTGCACAGTAAATGAATTTGATGTATTAGCTTTTCAAATTATATAAGTAGTCAATAAAACTCACAAGGGCTCTTCTTACAGATGAATGCTATAAAAACCTCAGGCACCAAAGGTAATTGTTCCATATTTCACTCTGATATATGGAGTTCTAAAGCACACTCACTGAAAATTACCATTTTCTTTCACACAAGGAAAGGACTAATCAGACATGCTTTCATAAAACAAAAAGCAAAACAAAACAAAACAAAGAAAGAAACAAACAACAAACCAAATAAAAAAAAACCCACAAAACAAAAAATACATAAAAAAGGCTAGGAGGTAGAACTGTAACTTCAAAAAAATACTTCAATATAAAATCCTGAAAATAAGAAGTGGTAATAAAGGAATTCTTAAGTCTTGGACTGCCAGTTCATTAGTGAAACCCAACGGCCTTTTTCAGTTCACTTACAGTGTAGAAGAGTAACTTTTGCCACAGAGAGACATTATCAACTTCAGACACAACCTCATTATTAGGTTTAGTTAAAGGCAATTTCAGATATGCCCCACATGGAAGTTTTCTAAGGGTTGAGACTTACATTCTTTCTATCACCCCCCTCAACTACTTCAGTACTCCTGTGACAGGAAAGCCTCACAGCAATCATAGAACCATAGAATTGTTAGGGTTGGAAAGGACCTTAAGATCATCTGGTTCCAACCCCCCTGCCATGGGCATGGACAGTTATTATAAAAATTGAAAAAAAAAAAAAAAAAGAATAGAAAAAAAAAGAGAATCACACTTCTACCAGACAAAAGTCATATGTAAACAACTACTTTTTTTTTGTTTTTTTGGGGCTGATAGTAATCCTCCAACTTAAGAGGTCTTTGTAAAGAAGGAAATGACAATCTGGAACACAGACATCTTAGTCTTATTTCTCTTCTGTGAAAAAAAGTCAAGTTTAAAGTACACATTTTAGCAGCATAGCAGAATTACACATTCATCAACAAATTTATTCCTAGAACAAAGCATTTCCAGTAAATTTTTTTGGTCAAACTAGTTTCCTACTCTATTTAAAAGACACAGAAGTGTATGAATGCAAAGGAAATTAACTGACAGTGTAACAGACAGTATTCCATTATGAAGCTATGCCTATTTGTTTCGACAGCAGCAGTATGAAATATTTGGTAAAAGAGGAAAAAAATTATCTTCTGAGACCAATAATAAATTCCTCAGACACAAAGCTACACACACCTGTTGCCATGTGGCTTTCTGCAAAAGCCACACTGCTTGTTGGGCACCCAAACATATTTGCTTTCACTAACAGAGGTGTGTTCCAAGCCTTCCCGTTTAACTGTTGAAATGTTATCTGGAATGAACAACGGAGGTTCATCAAGTGAAAGACTTCTGCTACTTCTTCTCTGTCGAGGTTGGAGATTCTTATCAATTCTTTTTGATTTGTTTTTTTCTTTATCATCCTCCTTCAGATGTTCTACAACAGTGGGATCTTTTGTCTCTGCCTCCTCCTTTGTGGAGCTATTTGTTTTTAGAACAGTTGCAAGCTGGTGTTTCTGGCCCTGAGCTTGCTTCTGACCAAGATTTGAAACATGCCCTGACAATGAGTGTGCAGAGTGGTGGGTATCTTTAGAAAAGCTATGATGAGTAGGAGATTTTTCACTTGCTCTTTGAATTGATGACTTCTGTACTTGTCCAGAAGTTTGGACTCGGGGTATTTTCTTCGGCATTGTATTGGTCTGCTTTTTTACAGTCACGCCTGAAACACAGCTCTTTGCTTTCGAACTCAGGTCAGACTGTTTCTTTCTGATTTTAACTGGGTTATTTGGATGCTGATGGCTCTCTTGATCATTCGCATTCCGCTTCAGACTTGCTGAATATGGACTATGAAGGCCTGAAACTGTAAGACCAGCTCTTGTTCTTGAACGCGTTATTTCTTCTTGTGCTGTACCCAACTTCTGTCGAGTACCTGCAGTCAGATTTTGTTTATTCTGTGTAACAGATTTACTATGCCGGGGCCTAATATTCTTGTCACATTTTGATGGAATGCTAACTTGTTTATCATCATCCTGAAACTTTGATGCTTCAGGGCTTTCTACTTTAGTACTGATTTGCTGTTGTACATTTTGGCTTGCCTGGTCAAGATCAGTGCTTTCCAAAATGCTAATTCCTGGGTCAGCAGAAGTAAACTCTTTGTTTTTTAAGTCTTTATTATCAAAATCTGTACTGTCCAATGGTTTCTCAGATGAAGTTACAGTTTTCTCCATTCCCTTGTCATTATCTGCAGGTTCTCTTACACATTCCTTTACTGACAATGTATTTTCATGAGGAACTTCCACATTCTGGGAACCTAAAATACAATCAACCCCATCCTCAGCAGAGCTGGACAAACTCGAAAAGGTCTCAGAGATTTCACTTGGATTCACACAAGCACTAGATGGATCATTAGCTTTTCCAGTTACTCCACTTTGTTCGTGCTCTTCTGTTTTCTTCTCCAATTCCTCAGTTTTATTTTCAGTCTTTTCTTCTGAAGAAGTTTCAGAGACCACTGAATCAAGCACATCATTTGCTTTATTTTTAACTGCAGTAATTTCAGTATCTGCAGACACTGAACAAACTGACTCAACATTTTCAGATTCAGTCTTCATTGCAACCTCTGTTATTTCCTTTGTTTCTCCAGAAGGAGAACAGGCTCCTGCTAAACTAGCACAACTTAACTCTTGGGATGCTTCCTCAACTTTTGCCTGGTCAGGGGTTTCAGACTTTACTTCATTCATGTCTTCGGGACCAGGAAGACATTCTGTATTACTTTGGGTTGCTGTAACTGCTGCTGCAGTTCCTTCCGTCTGTCCTGATCTTCTTGTACTACGCCTAACTTCTTTAGGCTGCTCCGTTTTCAAGGGTGCAGCAACATCTGCCTCTTTAGCTGGACTTCTCTCTTGTTTCTGTCCGGTTTTTGGAGCAGATCCACTTTTTCCAGATGATTTCTTGGTATTAACTAGAGGTGCAACATTTGAACGCTTGGCTAGTGTACTCTGTCGCAAACTCCGTACTGGTTCTAGGAAGGGAGAAAGAAAATGTCTTAGCTATACTGCATCCTCCTCTTTGCAAATACAAGACCTATCTAAAATAGAACTGATTTAGCTTACTGGACACAAAGAGAACTTACAACTTAGTTGTTTACTAAACTTAAAATACTCAACCAAATGAAACCCAAACACCGTTCCCCAAACAAACACACACCCCCCAAAAAAAAACCAACCAAACAAACAAAAAAACCACAAAAAGCCCTCACAGCTGTCTACTTTAAAAAGTTGTAAATTACTTGCATTTCAATTTTACACTACTACAGTATGGAGGTAAATCCTCATTATTCTAAGGGCTACAGAAGTTCTGAATAGTATATACAAAACAGAAGTGACATCAGAGGCAATCAAAACCCACGGGACTTTTCTACAGTTCAATTTTTTCTACCTCAAGTAAAAATTGCACAAGTAAGTTATACTGTGTTAGGAAGTATAGCTGTGAAGCTTACAAAGCTTTTAGACAACACAGTATCAGAATCTGAGATCCAATCATATTCTCACTTGATGCCATCTCCTACATTTTCTAAACAAGATACCATCCCCGCATGGTGCCTTTTTAAAAAGCATACTCATCAGCTTTGTACCACAGGCTGTTATTTAAATTCTGACTTTATTTTTTTAACTCAGCCTACACTACAGGGGGAATAAGCAGTGCTGTAAATAACTTCATCAATTCACCAAGTTAGAAAAACCCTAACCATAAGAAACTAGCTGCCACACAATTTAAAATTTGATTAAAATACTTGGGTATATTGAAATATTTTGATGGAAGACTTTGACTGCAATTGCTATAAACCTACTTAAAACAAGAAGAAAATACACTAACAAAAATCACTAGAATTAAAATTTTAATTTAAAATAAAGAAACATGCTAACCTAATATTCCAATGTTATTTGCAAATCCACCATCCTTTTGCTAGTGAAGAACCACAGTGCTAACCTGATGCAGGTAAAAGGATCAAAATCTCAAAAATTACTATCAGGACCACTGGCCAAAAAATGGACATAAAATATTTATCAAACAGGAACTCAAACTGAGTTGTACTCTATGGATGGTGACTTCAAACTGCAATGTATAAAAAATGATGTATCTGTACTTGAATTCACAGAAGCAAACATCAAAGCTTTTTACTTTAAGTTTATAAATGTTTGGGGTTTGGGATTATAAAAATTTAATTTACTTTAAATGTGCAAATACACGTAATCTATTGAATGATCACCTTGTGCCATTAATCGTGGTGATTTTCTTGGTGATGTGACTGATGTTTCTTCACAACGGCTCCTCAAATTCCTGTTAGGTAAAACAAGCTCATCATCATCGATGGTGTCATTCCCACTCTCTTTAACTCCTTCTTCATCCATAATATCATCAAGACCAAGAACTGGAAAAAACAAACAAACAAGAAAGAGCCTAAAACTTAAAATGATCAAAAATATTGCAGCTGTAATGCCAAGCAAGACAGGGGAAGAGACAGGGAAAAATAAATAAATTTGCCATCTAAAAACAAACAGGGCAAAAAATGAAGAAATGCAAGACAAAATTTCCATGTGAGGCAGTTTCAGTGTAGAAGAAGCTACTACCCAAAGCTTAAAATTTCTGTAGCTTTATTCCTTATAGCTTTTCGGTGGACTCACATTTTTATTGGTTTTTTTTTTTTTTTTTGCCACAGGAAGGTCCCCAGTCTTAGAGGATCAGCTGTCCCTCACTGTCCCTTCCCACCTAAGAAAAAGTGAAGAAAGGTAAACAGCAGAAAGAGC
The DNA here is from genome assembly GCA_026283785.1 of Coracopsis vasa. Taxonomy (NCBI): domain Eukaryota; kingdom Metazoa; phylum Chordata; class Aves; order Psittaciformes; family Psittacidae; genus Coracopsis; species Coracopsis vasa. The sequence goes on along the minus strand of JANHGB010012165.1, from coordinate 27,090 downwards.
TGATCCAGTAGTGCAAAGAGTTTAAAATCACAGTTTTCTCACAGGACACAACTTTAAAACTTTAAGTCCCACCCACATCATGTATCTGCAACCCATTTTGGGAAGAGTATGGAGTGCAGCATGCACTAGTCTCCCAGGAGAGTAAGAATATTATCTTTGTTGAACACCTAAGCTCCACTACAAAGGATCCCAGAGGTTTCTCCTGCAAATAAATTTCCTAACAGACAGTCAGGCCACTGTACCAGCCATTCTCCTCACCTTCTCTAAGTTTAGTTCTGCAATGGTAGCCTCTCCTATCCCAAGATCCTATGTGTGATTAATGAATCCTGGTCCCTGCGGAATGAGAAATTTGCGAGATCAAGCCAAACACCCAAGTGACTTTACAAAACACGTAGGAAGGTCTGACAAATACAGCATAGACACCAAACAACCAAATATGCATGGTTTTCACTATTCAGGAAACTACCTAGAAGCATTTTTAAGATAAACTACCTCACATGATAGAAATTTTTAGGTATCTTATTTCTATCAATTGCTTACTTAAAACTGATTTAAATTAATAAATTTATCTTAGAAATCAAAATAAACAATAGAAATTAAAAATTGTTAAAATCTTTAGACTGTCTAAAAAAAAAAAAATCTGCCAATTCTTGCTCCTTTTCAAGTCTGATGTTACTACAGCTTAAAAAAAAATAATGTTCTTGTGAAGGCACTACAATAATGAGCATACTTTTAAGATAACGAAAATTGGAAGCTGTAAAACACTGCTACTAATGACTAAACAAGTCTATCAAGCCTGTAATTCAATCCACAAGCACCTGTCATGAAGAACCAAAAAAAGCTGACCAAACCACCTGGTAATTTTAAAATTCAAATATCAAGATTTTAAACAGCCTCTTAAGGAAGCCTGACCTTGGTACCAGCTAATCGGCACTCTGAACCTCCAAAATTAGATGGTTGCCAGGAGCTGAAAGCTAGGAGTTTCTTGAACTGACAATTTATTTTCACTCATTTTATTTTAACTATAATTTTTAGTTACTGCATCGTGCACGTTAATTTACAGGAAAAGTGTATTTCATTGAATTACTGGCAACTTTCACTTTCCAATCCACAGAGCCACCTTTATGTCTGTGTGTATGTATTTATGTAACAAACACCACACACAAGCTGCAGAGGACTGATAAGATGATCTTACTCCACTCATCCAAATGTTCCTTAATCACTTATTTGCTATAAGCTACCTCCTGGGGAAAAGCACACACTGGCAAAAAGATGACATTACAAGTGCCCTGTTAGACTTTATTTTACCCTAAATATCTAATACTTCCCACTGTTCAAGATGGAAAACTGAACAAGACAGACTCTCACCCTAACTCCGGCTGCTCATTCTTGTGTCCTCAAAGGCATCCTACCAACTGCTCTGCACTTTGGTATTAGCATTCTCATTAAAGAACATTCCTTCAGAACGTGAAACTGGTATTGGGGAACAGACTGTGACAACGGAGGCTCCTTTCAGATCTTCTGTTTTTTCATTGTAGAACTAAACTACCAAGCTATGGAAGACAACATTGCAAATAAAAACTATTCAGACTTCTGAAACAGCTCTGGAGCAAATTTCACGGCTGTCATTAGAGTTTTGGGCTTTACGATGTTCTTGCTCAAGTTACTGAATTTACACACCCTCCTTTATCAATAACAAAGGGGACACATTTAGTCTACTGTTGACAGACAGTTTGAAATATTAGAATTAAAGTATTTTCATACTTACAAGACTCTGTGCTGTAGCTTTAATTTTACAGAGGAATTTGAAGCACAGAATCTTGCAAATTTCAAACCATCTGAGCTATAACTCGGCTAGTACAGCCCCATGAGGCCCCAGGATGAGGAGCATTCGACACAGACCCTGCTGGGAAGAAAAAAGGGACAGAGAACAGTAATAGATACAGAGGAGACTAGGAAATTAAATTATGAAAAAAGAAGCAGAAGTAGAAAAACAGCATTGGGAAAAGTAAACAAACAAAAGCAAAACCAGACAGAACTAGAAAGATATAGATGATCTCAGTAATATTTAAGATTATTTCAGTAATACAGAAATTAAGACAGAAGGATAAAATATAAAAGAAAGGAAAAAATAAAGGAAAAAACATATGTGAATAGAAAAAGTTGTACACCAGTGTACAACTGAACAAGCTGCAAATAACAAAATTATGAGTCACATTCAACATATTTGTACTGGAAAAGACACCACTGGCCTTTACCTCAGTATATTGAGTTTCTCCATTACTTGTAAAGTATTTAAATTTCCAAACTACTGTTCTGTGCTGATGTGTATGTTATACAATAATAAAATAACATGCAGCAAAAAAAAATTCACTTGCAAGTTTAAAGTAAAATTTTCCATGCATTAAAACAAAAGCATGGCCATTTTTTAATTCTTCAGCAATGTAAAATTGAGAAAAACAACCATTAATTGCTGGGAGCAAAAGAGGGATAGAGAAGAAAATACCCCTAAAAACATTATCAAAATCTTTGAACTTTAAAAATCTTTATTTTTATTAATGCAAGTCTTCCTTTGATTTTCTTCAGCCAAAATTAGAAACACTCAGGTTTTTGACATATTGGTCAAGGTAAATTTCAAGTACAGAAAAAAATTTCTTTTCTGTAGATGTTAGCTCTGATTTTCTTTCACTTAGCTAACCACATGGAACAGAACTCCACTGTCACTGCTGCTTTGCATTGCTGTAAATGCTATGTCCACCTAAATCACACTAACATCAGCACTGAGCAAATCCAGGGCAGATTCCATATTTTAATTCTACAAGCATCACAAATTATACGGAAATGGTTGAGCATTTTAGAATTTCTACTACATTATATGCAGATGATAACATCTTGCATTATGCTTCAATGAAAAGAACAGTAAGTCTAAAGCAGCAACTAACACATGTCTAGGTAAGTCTTTAAGAGCTAATAAGCTCTAGTAAAGCAATGAAACATAGATTGATAGTGAAAAAATATTACTAAGTCTCTAGACTGTAAATGAAGATGGCATACTTTATATTAAAATGTTTTTCTATTGACATTTGTGATGCATATGTTCAATAGACAGAATTAAAAATGCTCTCTTAGAAAAAAATGTATTTGCAAGTGAAACAAGGTCACTGATATAATTTACGTAAGGAAACACCAAATTCTAACTGCTTTACAAAGTTTTCCTGTAAGCCTGTAACCTGCTTAACTAAGAATTTGCCTGTGAGTATCTTGTATTGACTGCCCAGCGCCAGAAAAGAATCACAGTAAGTACCATGTGAAATACTAAAGATTTACTCCCATTCTTCATTAATCTCTGAATTGTAAAGAGGGATTTTCTCTTTTGAATAAAACATATAAAAATCAACTAGAATTAATAAATTTAATAAAGCATGCATCTCGACAGAGGACTGAAATCCCATTTTAAAAAAAGATGGGAGTTACATCACAGGGCTACTGGTTTATGGTTCTTTAGCCACAGGAGCCTGTTACTTTAGAAATAAGGAGTAGTAAAGAACAAATTTCATCAACAAAGTAAAAACATAGCATCAAACCAAGCACTTTAACCCAAATTATTTTATAAAGAAGAGAGCCTTTATATGAGCTCTGTGATTTATAAATACATGAACTGCCTTTTAAATCCTATTACATATCCAATCTCTCTCCATCCATAAAACTGATCCAAAGGAATAAATAACTAAAGCCTTCAAATGGTAGCTTGTTATCTACAAACAGAAAAGAGTGAAAAATAAACATTCTCCAGGTTCCAAGTATAACACCAATATAGTAAATTTAAATTTTATACAGGAAAGTTACTACCTTGGTCACAAGAAACTGTACAACTGATCACACGGACAGCTTGGAGGAAGGAAGGCATAAAGAAGTAAGAAAACTTGAGAGAAACAACATTAGACTCAATTTTGGGCTGCAATCTGGAAGGTTACACTCAAAATTATTTCATCTGCAGGAGGAAAAATACACACACATTTTGATTTAATGAAAAAAGCCTGACATGACTTACACACCTAAACAGGACACTATCTAAAGAAAAGAAATATTTGTAGTCAGAACAATTGGTTTGGCTTCAGAGATTCAGCAGGTGATCATGACTTTAGCAGAGGTAATGCTGCTTTCAAGAGAAGTCATGAAAACACAGGCTAAAATTAGAAAGAACAGACTGCATCTGGGTGAAACAATTTCCCAGCAGCAATACAGAGGGACCGGAAAAAAAAAGAAAATTAAAAGATGTCCCTAAGAGTCTTAGTACACTCTTGTAAGGTCAGTTCTCCTCATCATTAATGAGAAACGCCTGATTTAATAAACACTCATAAACTAAATTGGTTTGATTTTTTATTATTAAATCCAGAAATGTCTCCAGATGATAACACAATTCAAATTCAGTTACCTCTATTACACGTATAATCAAACTGCCCCAGTAAATGACATCCTGAAAAGCTATGAAACTTGTGATAGCTGAGAAATACAAATTTAGTATGAGTGTTGGTTATTTAGTTCAACTGCATGTGACCAGTCTGACCTGCTACGCTCACAAGCTTATAAAAGTAGTGGATAAGATTCCAGCATGTCTTTCAGCAAATAACAAGAAAAAACAGAAAACCTATCACTAGGTTACCATCCAAAGCTGAGAAAAAGGTGTTGCTCTCAAGAGTTAAGTCACATCCTAAGCTTCGGAAGTTTCCACTTCTGATCAATTAATTGCTCAGGAAAAACAAACAAAAAAACCCGACAACACAGCAGAACCACACTTCCACACCCACCCACACCATCCAAACATTAAAAATGCCAAAGAGCCCCTCCTGTGTCAGTCATTCAGTTCTTGGAAGAACAGCCACCAGACCACTCTGATGACCAGAAACACACACCTAAAACATGGTATTGGACACTTCTGCTTGTTTCAAGAACTTTGGTTGCACTTAGCTCTCAAATGCCTCATTTTGTCAAATTCTGTCCTTCAACTGGCAAAGACAGTGCATTTATCGGCTTCCCCTATCAACAGTAGGTCTTACTGCTAATACCTACTTCAGGACAGTAAATTGCTTCTTCCATTACTGCTAAGCTCCTAGGAGCTGCAGTGAATAATAAGATCTGTGGACAGCTTGTACCTTGATTCATTCAATAACAGCAAACTTCCTAACTGTGCTATAAGAGCAGCAATCTGCTCACTCTAACTCCAAAAACCTGCAACTCAGCTGCATCTTTACAGTTTAACAGTCACTCTTCTCAAACACATCCTAAAAGGATTTCAGCATAACATCTGTTATTTTGACCCATAACCTTTCCAGCTTGTGAGAGGATCACAGAGTTCTTTCTACATCTGCTCAAAGCCATTACCAGGATCACCTGCAAAGAATCTTCTCCAAACATGTAACTTCAATGAAAGTTGAACAAGAGTTACTCAGTGGCAATCATCAAGCCAGCTCACAGAGTAGACAAAGACCAACAATGTAACCTAACCAAGGGACCCATTTTGATCCAGCACAAACTGTATTCAGGCCAAGGCATGAACACAAGACTACTTTACTGGTACTGATATAGCTCTTCCTATCAATATAAGCAACAGACATACATTCTATGCTCCTTATTTGTCACACATCAGTACTTTTGATTATGAGATACTCGGTACAAGGAGGACATAGACTAAAAGGCTCTGGGACACCCTAGTGCAGCCTTCCAATACTTAAAGATTCTACAAAAGATAGGGACAGACTTTTTAGAGTGCCTATCGCAACAGGACAAAGTGTAGTGGTTTTAAACTAAAAGAGGGTAGATTCAGCCTAGATACAAGGAAGAAATTTTTTACAATGAGGATGACACCTGGAACAGGTTGCCCAGAGAGGTGGTAGATGCCACATCCCTGGAAACCTTCAAGGTCAGGTTGAACAGGGCTCTGAGCAATTTGGTCTAGTTGAAGACATTCCTGCTCTGCTCCTTGCAGGGGGGTTGGACTAGATGACTTTTAAAAGTTCCTTCCAACCCAAGCTATTCTATGGTTCTATGTTACCATCCTCCCCAAGAGAAGCATTTCTAATACAACTCACAAAACTTGCATTTTCTGGAGAGGCGCCTCTAACAAGCAGTGACTGGAAATCAAACTCAAACTCACAGAAAGCCATGTGTTTCTGTCTTACAGACAAGTACTTCAGCTGTTTAGAAAACATACTGGTAGCAATATGACATACAAGTCATATAACTGGTAACTCACCATAAAGAGAGCTTGCTATGAACAAAAAAGCTAGTTCATGGTAGATGATGTGCAATATAAACCCGGAAGCTAAGCAAGACAGATGCAATGTTGATGAGTAATAACTTTGGATTAGGCCTGTAAATAACACCCAACAGGAACTAATGTCAATGCAGCTGTAAGAAAAATAGCAAACAAACTCTTACTCAAACCCAAGTTATGAGCAAGACAGAAAGCATCCTTGGACAAAAAGATTTGATCTCCAAAGTGAAGCAGAGAAAATGTCACGATCATGAGTAATTTGGTATGTGAGTAAGCATGTCTGAAACGAGTCTTTCTCAAAGCTTCTGCCACTCACATATACCCATGTTCACCTAAGAAATTTCTTATTTAGAACATGGTACAAGCTCCTTGGGTTGAAAGACTATAGTGTCTTGGTTTGTGTACAGGTTTACAAATACTCTTGAACTCTGCTCAAACCAGGCTGTCAAAGAAGTATTAGTAAGCCACACCTTCTGCTCCTCCATTTTATCTATGATACCTAATACCATTTTAGCCAAATCACCTCCTCAGTCAACTACTTCTACCTTTATGTTTTCAGCTTCCTCACAGCAATCAAATAAGCTATAGCATGAAATCTTCACCACTTTAAAAACTGGACTGAACAGAGTACATTCCAGTTATTCATGGAGCAGCCTGTCCTTTGCTGCCCCTCTGAACTAATTTCCATGAGCATTTTGTTCTTTTTCTTAAACAGTTCCATGGTCTAGGCATGGATTATGCAAAATACTGTTTGAAGATCTAAAATAAATTGTAGTAAATAAATCTGTACCTCTGGAAAAAGTTAACTCTTTTCTTCTTGAATGGTATCAAGACCATAAAAACCACCATCATCTATCATTCCAGTATTTCCTAAGTCTTGTCCTCATTAATTTAAATAAGTAACAACAAATGTACCTCAACCTAGTAAAACTTTACTGAAAATACATTTTTCTAAGTAAGATTATAGCCCTAGTGAAAGAGTCAATAACCATTCTGTTACCATACTGCTTAAAGCAACAGGGGACAGGGAGATGATAAGGGGTAAGAACTGGAACGATCAGAATAAAGCACACCATCATTCCGTATGACATACCAATGGAGTTGTAGCTCTAAGGATGCAAGTAAGGAAAGTTTTGTGGGAAAGAACTATGCTTTTTTATTTTTTAAGACAAACTGATGTTGGTATAAAGATTAGCTTTCACACATAATGTCTGGGGAAAAAAAAAAAACAAAACCAACAAAAAACAACAGGCTTTGTAAGCATAATTCTCACCAAGGGTACTATTATCTTGTATGATTGCACTCCTACCAGCAGACTACATAAGCTGTGTTAGATCACCAGTGGTCTCAGACAAATCAAATCAATCATGAGCTATATGAATACTCAAGGAAGAAAGATACGCAAAGAACCTTTGCTTCAAACTGATACTTGCTATTCTCAACTAAACAAAAATCCTATAAATATATACTGTGGTCCTACCATCTCAGAATACGGACAGTTCTTACCAAGGCCTAGAAAGAATAAGCAACACCAAGAACACTTCATGTCCTTTCAAATGCGTAGTACATCAATTCCAAATTGTATGTTTTCGTTTACTTACTGAAATATGGTTCTACTCTTGCTTTCAGATTTAAAAAAAAAACAAAAAAACATGTTCAATTAATGAACTCCTCTAAATCTAATCAGTTTTTGATTCCCTTAGTCTGCAGACAGACTGAAATAATAGCTCTTACATAAGACAGTTAGCTTGCTTATTTTAATGGACCTGAAAAATTAATTGTGATTATTTTACTATCAGTAGTATTAATTATTGCACTGCTGATCACTTTTAGGAGAAATATGTGCCAAGAAGCGCTCAAAAGTCTCCCTACAACTTTAAAAACGTCCATCTGCACCCAATGGTTAATTAAAAAAAAAACAGTATAGGTTTACTAGAGGTTGCACAAGATGCAATGTGAAAAAAGGATATGCATCACTGTTTTATTGGAAGGAAATAAAGAAAAATTAGAGGAGGAATTTGGTTGTGTACATTGTACACTCATGCACATTAAGACTGACACACTTTTGTTTTGGAGGTTACAAAAATGTATGAGGATACAGACTACAGAAAGAATAAACAAAAATATTAAGGATGGCCTCAAATAATATTCTACTAAAGTAGTAAAAAGACCAAATATCTTGTTCTGGCTTTGTAGCTTGCTTTTCAATTGCCTCAGTCAGTATTACGTCTGACTTACAGGTTTGGCTTTTTGTTTTTTTGTTTGTTTTTTTTTTCTTTTATCTCTGTACTGTAACAGACAAAATAGTGAAGGTGAGAATTTAGTCTGCTAGTAGGAAGAAACTACCTATTGCATCAGAAAATTATTGGGATTTTCAGAAACAGCTATAAAAGTTACTGGAAAAAAATAAAGGTTGACATAATCAAAGTTATCTACAACACCTTTCAGTAATGAACCCAAGGTATTTTTTTTTTTAACTTTCATTCAAATAGAAAAATATTAAGCAAAGAGTGTATTTTTACCTCTTACAACAAGCTGGGTTAATTATTCTAACTGTTCATCAATATAAAGAATTTTAGGGACTGATCACCCTTTAAAAAACAAAACCAAAACCAAACACACACACAAAACCTCACCCTTCAAAAACTATTCCACAACACCTAAAATTATTTTTATTTAAAACTTTTCTCTAAATTGTTTCCAAATCAGATGTTTCTAAACAGTAAAAACAAAAAAGAAAGAGAACTGTATTACCATCAAGGGTTTTGTCTGAAGCCAACCAAAGCAAAGCACCCAGAACCCATATCAGCCCAGCACTAGAATGCCTAGAACTAACTGAATAACCCTGAGGTCAGAGCAGTAATTTGTACAACTCTCATATGCCTACTGCTAATCCAGAATTACTACATTTTTTTACGACAACTAGCAACTTCACTGAAGAGGCACAGTATGTACTCTAAACAAATCATGACTTTAATTTGGAATAATTTACACGTACTCAAAACAAAGCCTAAATTACTCCTGATCCAGATTAGGAGCTTTCCTCTATGGTTACGCAACAAAGTTAAAAAGAACTGCACGTAGTTTACATGCTAGGCATGTAAGCAGCGTAACAAAAAGGGCAGGAAGGAGACAGCAATCTCAAATTAATATTTCTACATCACAAAAAAGGGTTTGTACTAGAGTATAACTGTAATTTAAATCGCAATCTTAAAAAATTATAAGATTTACCTGTTGAACAAGGCATCTGGAAATTGGGATCATTGCTATCCAAAACAGGCAAACAGAACTGGGCACTTGCAGATCCTAGCATAGGATCCTTATCGCTGAGCATGTTCTTCAGCGAATCCTCTAAGACATTTTGACTTGTACTAAAATCCTCACAGCCTTCATTCTCCAGGTTGGATCCTAGAAATAGGGCATCATCTAAGTGTTCAGTAGGAATTAAATGGTTAAATGTATCAACTATATCCATGAAGAGTCCTGTGTGTCTTTCAGCCCTATAGAAAGACAAGAAAAATACCATAAGAAATAAGCTACAAATTATAAAACACCTAAGAAAACAGCAAATTGTTTTGGCTGTTGTGTTTTATAAAGAATGCTTAAGGTATTTTAGAATTGTAACAAACAGAAGAATCTGCTTATGCCTTAGGATGGCTGACTACATAGCTAAAGATCAATTCTCTAACTGATTATTTAAAAAAAGGAATACCATGCTAAGTTAATATAAGCTCTGCTATCAGTATCAGAGTGCTGCCACTTCTATAGTGTGTGTAACAAAGGTAACTGAAACAGTTCCTTTCTAAAATTTGTTTAAACCCTAACCAACCCAAAGAAGTGGGACACTAGAGGGAGGGGAAATAAAGCTAACCTGGTTAACAGCACTGTGAGTGTACCTCACCTTTAAATGTGAAAAAGGCGAGGTCAGCTTCTATCAACATCAGTGGAGCTGAGAAGGCTCAGGAGCCTGACATACTAGGCCCAAAACTGAGAAGAACTGTATTTCCGTTCATAAAAGGACTACCAAGTACTTCATAGCAAAAAACTATTTTTAAGGAGCAAAGCCTTATTATTTTTCACTTATCATTAAATTCAATAAAGTTACAGAAACTTTAGATTAAAAACTGACTTCAATCAAGTATACGAGAATTCTGAGTTGCCTTCAAAAGGGCCAGGAGCCTTCTAGAAAGCTTCAATTTTGAAGAAGTTTAGGTAAAATTTAAGCAACTGTATTCAAAGGTGGCACCTGCATTCTACAATAAGGTATTTTCTAGATCACTTCTGTGAGATATAGCAGAAATGCAACTATTGTAGCAAAGATTCAACTAATAAGAATGTATAATGACACAACAGAGTAGAAAAAATTATCAAAGTGCTTCTTCAGAACTTTAGCATAAGCACATCTGAGAGTGGAAAGAGAGAATTATAGCAAATATCATCACAGAGGCAAGGAAAATGTAGTGCAGCAGTGCCTTGCTTAATTTGGTATACAGGAAAGTCTGGGAGACCAGTTTTGGCATACACAAAGCTGTTCAAGCTTTGGGAACAGGAGAAGGACATACATTCTCTCCCTCTCCTTCCTTCATCATCCCTCTCCCACACACCAGACAGGACTTTTTTTATTTTCTTTTTTTAATGAACACACTAATTAAAGGAAAAGGAGGAGAAGTAAGATTTAGAGTTTGTAATGCTTGAATGACTTTCTAGATCCCTATTCCAGCAACCTGCCACTATATAAATCCAAGTACCTCCTAATGCTTACTGTAACAGTAAATATGCTTCCTTATATACACTAATGGGACATTTCTGGTTTAGCAATCAACAGGGGAAATCCTAGCCATACACATGTAAGAGCTCTGATACAATTTCAACCCTATTTACACAATTTATTTAATTTCATAAATTAAAAATTACATGTGAGCATTAAAAAAATGTTTCTTTTTGCTTTGTTTTGTTTGTTTGTTGTTTTGTTGGGGTTTTGTTTGTCTGTTCGTGGGCTTTGTTTTTTATTTTTTGCTTTGTTTGGGGGTTTTTGGGGCGTTTTTTTTTTTTAAATGTCGGTCTTTCTTCCTTCTCCCACAGGGCAGCTCAGAAGCACAACGGTCAGGTACAGCATTATGTCTTTGAAGAACACAGTGCCTTTACAGTATTTACACACTAACCATGACAAAACAGTCTAATACACAATGTCCTACTGATGCAACAGCCAGCAAGAAGCAAAGTGCGGCCAAAGCAGACTGTCATGGTTTAAGCCCAGCCAGTAACTCAGAATCACGCAGCCACTCATTCACTCCCCCCGCCACGTTCTCCTCTTCCCCGCTCCCGGAGCGAAGGGGAGGAGAATTGAAAGAATGTAACTCCCACAGGCTGAGATAAGAACAGTCCAGTAACTAAGGTATAACACAAACTACTACTGCTACCACCAATAATAATAATGGTAAGGGAAATAACAAGGGAAGAGAATACAACCACTCACCACCTGCCAATCGATACCCAGCCAGACCCGAGCAGCAATCTAGCCCTTCTGGGTAACTGCCCCCAGTTTATATACAGGGCATGACGTGCTGTGGTATGGAGTACCTCTTTGGCTAGTTTGGGTCAGGTGTCCTGTCTCTGCTTCCTCCCAGCTTCCCCTCCTCTCTGGCAGAGCATGAGACTGAGAAAGTCCTTGGTTGGAGTAAACATTACTTGGCAACAACTGAAAACATTGGTGTTATCAGCATTGTTCCCAGGCTGAAAGTCAAAACCGCAGCACTGCACCACCTACTAAGAAGGAGAAAAATGACTGCTACTGCTGAACCCAGGACAGCACAGAACTAGAAAACTTTTCTACACTGGCTGGGATTAATGGAGATGAAACATAAATCCTGTCTTTGCTTTCTGGGTCAGATTTGAGATCATTCATAAGGGTTGCAAGTTATTTGTAGGTGGATAGAGAACTGTTCTTCACAGGTATAGTTTATGTGGTAGTACAGCAGCACGGATTTCTATTTCAACTTTATTAACCAGTATTATGTGCTGGTGTCACAAGTTCTCAGAATGCCTACAGTTCTCATAATTTTAGGTGTTGAATGCTGTAGATCCTGCTGGTTGACTGATCTCATAGTCATGAGATCATGGGATTATTTATCTTAAACAACTTTTTATTAGGTTTTTAATGAAATGGAACTGAATGGAATTAAGTTGAACACCCCCAGCTTTTTCTGAAGAGCCTACATAATCAGGCAAATAAAACGTCATGTTCAAATTACTGAAGGCACAGACCAGATCCAAACATTCTCATCATGTGTACACAAAAGCTGCCCAAAAGCAGCAAATGGATCCGTTTCTGAGTCACACTTCTTGGAGGTTTCTAAATTAACAGTGAAATGTACTGATGCAAAGTCAAAAATAGCTCCAACAAACTACAACAGAATAATGCAGGGAAACAATTCCCCAGTGTTACAGTGAAGTCAGGCAGAACTGGAGATAGCTTTGCGTTGGTACCTAAGTCATCTGAGTCCCAAACTTTTCTTAATCTTACCTTTCTGCTGTCCTGCTCTCTCTCCTGTTCAAGAAGGTAAGCAGCTTTGGTGGTTCATAAGAGAAGAAACTGTCATCCTCTCAGCTCTCTAAGACAGAGATTTCCCTTGGAGTCTGTACAAGAACTAATCAGAAAATGAAAAACACTTTCATATTTACTTGTTGTATACCCAAGCAAGAGCATGGGTATCTGGTACCTGAGCTAGTTAATTCAGAAATAGCTTGAGTATCCATGGCAGCAAATTGCACTTTATAAAGATACCCCAGAAGTAAATGGTAAGTAATTAGGCTCAAGATGCCAGGTAGGAATGTACCTAGTGCCTTCCAGCCACCAGTGAGCATTGGTACTTGGAACCAGGTCACAGATAAACCACAGTTGTAGGGTCCGTTGATAAATGCTGGAGGGTATTGAGTCTCAGCACCGGCCATTTGGCTGTTTAGATCTGCTGCAATTGTACCTCACTATTTGATAATGTACTAGCTAGCTGATGTGCAGGGTACTAGGCACTTAATACAAGCTTTGGGAAGTAAAGGGTTTGTGAACAGCAGTGTGACAGAAAACCTGCAGTCACGCATAGTGTTGTAGGGTGGGTGTTGTGATAATGGCTTCTCAGTGTTGCGTTGCCAGTGGAACTATATCAAAGAAGCCTCAGCTGACTGAAGTGAATGCAAAAACTGGACTGCATTTTTTTCAGCTTGCTTCATTTATTCTTAGCTGCTGTTTTTGTGAATTATGACATGAATTATTTTGTCCAGATGCACATTGGTCTATTATTTCCTGTCATCAAGAAGTCATTGAACCTTTTTGTAATGGTCACAGCTTTTGTTGTGAAGTTCTTTTAAGGTAATATCACAAAAATCTTGCCATATGAGCTCCCTCTAATGCTGTGCTTGCTTGTATCCCGAACATCCACACATAATAGCCTGTTATTGCTGGCTATAATAATAGAAAAATCCCTTGGTTTTTTCCCACCATCAGCTTTACTCCCTTCCTCTTCCACACACCCACCACAGAACACGTGTTGGGTTTTTTTTTTTTAAGTATATATCAGTAGAATTCTCTTTTTTTTTCTTCCAGTGTCTATGCTCTACAGCAATAAAATTTCCAGGATCTTATATGTCTTATATTAAGTGTAATTTGTTTGCCATGTAACCTAAATAGTGTTCCTGATGTGCTTTCAGACATCTGAGCATGCATTTTTATATTCACTTTAGGGGAGCCAAGAGCATAGCCCCAGGTTTTCAAGAAAATTTGGATTCAAGTGTGAATGATTTTTCTTTCAGCTGAGGTATTCCTAATTTCACAGATTACACATTCTGTATAATTTCACAATAATCAGGTCTTGCTTCTAAATACGATGGCTTTATATTGCATCAAACATAAAAGAAATGTGGTATATGCTGCATCAAAGTGCTGAACTTTCAGGATAGTACTGCAATGCAGAGTAATTCTTTCCATGTGTTTTTTATTTTACTTCTACTTTTTGTTTGTGATAAAACAATTGTTGCATTTTCAGTAAATGTGATCTAAAAAATCTTTCTCGACCAAAATGTGTACTGCTCTTCTTAAACTGCATATGCAATATCTGTGTGCCTGTCTCCTTTGCATAAGCAGGTTACACAGTCGTGGGCTTTGCTTTCATTTGTGTAGAGGGCAACTTACACCACTCTGACAATATTAAGAGTCTCAGTATAATTTAAGCAACTCTAGAGTATTCAAATTCTGGTCTGTGCAGGTGTAGTGACATGTTGTGTCATGTAATGAGTTATGTCAGGCATCTTCTTATCTTTAACACAGTATATGTGTGTATATGTTGTGGCAGAAACATGCTCCTTCCGTAAATTCCAGGCATTAGATGTCATACATGAAGCTGTTCAGCACTCAGCACCTATGTATGTATCCTGTATGTCAAAAGATTTAATGGGCAGTTAGCAGCAGCCTGTTACTGTCAGTGATAATCTACTGTTGAAGAACAAAAAGCTTGTTATAGGGAAAGCATCCTCGAGGAATTTGTGTTTATCTGGTGACTGATACTTAGCCAAAACTGTCACATCTGTTATTGATCATTGTGATGATAGGTGTCTCCCTAAAGAAACAATTTAAGATGAAATACAGTAACGTAATGAAACTCCAGTAGTATTTGTTTTTCAACAAATTCTTGCACATGAGCAAGATTAGAAGTAACGTGTTTAAATATGTCAGGTCCTGTAAGTGCATTGCCAATTTGCTGATAAATCCAGCGATTCAAACGTGTTCTTCTGTGCTGACAGTAAACATGGAAACTGAAATAATTTAGGAGTTGAAAGTCTTGTATGTGGCACTGCCATAATAAAGGTGAGAGTATTCTGGTATAAGTGGAATTCACCTATGAAGACAAAGATAGTACCAGCCTTTCCTGGCAAGTGATAAATACAGAATCAAAGAATCACAGAAGGGTTGAGGTTGGAGTAGACCTCTGGAGGTTATTGGGTCTAACCCGCTGCTCAAGTAGGGCCAGCTAGAGCCAGTGGCCGAGGACCTTGTCCAAATGATTTCTGCATATCACCAAGAAGGGAAAGTCCACAACTTCCCTGGCATCCTGTGCCAGTGCTTGCAAGCCCTTACAGTGAAAAAGTGTTGCTGGATGTTCAGAAGGAACCTTCTCTGTTTCAGTTTTTGCCTGTCACCTCTGGTCCTGTCTCTGGGCACCACTTAAAAGAGCCTGGCTCAGTCTTCTTGACACCTTCCTTTCAGATATTTATGTAAATTGATAAGATCTCCCTTGAATGTCGCAACACTGGGTATCATTTAACAAAATAATAATTTAAATACTTACAAAACCTCAACTCTGTAGAAACAGTTCCAAGTGCTTGCTTGAAACACAGGGGAAAATTTCTCTTTGTGAAGTCATGATTTTTGTAGCTTTGACTCGTAACTTTTAGCAGTGCGGAGATTGCAGCCAATTAAACCTCTGTCCTACCAGATGAGCCATATTGCTGCAAAACCGCTGCTTGTCATTGATGGGCAAGTATAACCTTCGTATTGTAGTAGCGTTTCCCATTTTTCCCCATGTACAAATGGTCTTTGCACCTTTTGACGGTTTTTGTACAGCCTCACAAGGAGTATCCTTTGGGCAAACCTGTTAAATTTGTTACCCTATAGTAGCACACATCAACAGAAGGATTGCAACAGTTGCATTAAGAGAAAAATAATTGTTTAATAAAGAACAATATATATATTTTTTTAATGTGTAATATGAATCTTTATTCAGTAAATCAGTCCATAATATTTGTGGTTCTATGTAGTACATCAAAGTCTCCCTATCTTTCCTCTTCCTAGGTTATTGCAGGAAAATATCCACCTCTATGAAACAGGCCAAATGCACATCCATGTAGTCTGTATAGTTTCCTAAGACCTATTTTATCCTAATGACTTCAGCAAGTAGAGTTCTGCTGAAGAACTGGAAAATGTTCTTTCCTCACAACCAGCAGAACAAAATAACTCTTTCTGATGTCTATAATTCCAGCTGCTCTCATCACCAACCCATTTAGAAAAGGAATCCTGCATCAGTGATGGTGGATTAAATTCTTTTGTCTGTGTCATGACTTTGAGGAGGACTTGTGCTCACAAGCCATTTAAGTTCTATTACAAATGCTGCACTATTCACACAGCCCTGCTGGAGGGGAGCTGTGTTCCCAAACAGCCTTATTTGACATTCCGAGTTTGTGAGTGAGAAACACAGTGAATAGCAGCAGCTGCTATAGAGTGAAAAGGGATTATTGACTGAATCATCACTATATGAGATATGAAGAATTTGGGGAATTATTATAATTTATTTACCACAGAGTATGTTTCAGCACTGATTTGGCAAAGTGGATCAGGCATACCTGTATATATGGGCTTCTGACCCCAGCTTCCTTGTGGAATAATTCCTTCCACGTTATTTCTGTGCCTTGATTTTCTGTTCTGTGTGGATCATTTTTACAATGCTATGGTGTTTAACATGTATATCAGTTTTCCTTCTCTTGTTAAATTGAGGTTAACAGTACTACTATTTACGCTGTAAATTCTAGTCCCTTCTGAAGCATTTTTGTGTATCCAGAACAGGTGGGAACTTGCTTTCAAAAATCTTACAAATTGTTTGTTTATGTTATATTGGCATCTTTTTATCTCAGTAATAGTAGTACTTCCACAATTTCATTTTTTTGCTGCAGACTGTTTCCAGCCCTCCACTCTCTGTTTCTGAGAAACTGTCATGCTGAGATGGATAGTCAGAAGGTCTATACTAAAAATATGGGAAAGGGATACTGTACTGTTTTGAAAAACTATTCAAGGATCTCCATAATGTTCTCCAGTGACTAGGAACTTGCATTTGTATAACATGCATAGATACATGCACTTGGTATGATCCGTTGCTACAGGACTAGGATCACATTATTCTTACTTCTCCTTTACTGTTGTTTCATTGTTTTCTTCTCCCATTCTGTTAGGAGTGTGGTTTAATGCATCCATCATGAACACAGAGGCATTCTCTGCCTGGTCTGCATTCACTTGTTTATTCCTATGACCCAAGTACAAATGGCTAGAAATAGTGAAATAGAAAATTCTCAGCCAATAAAAGATCTGAGGAAGTGCAATGACATTTCAAAAGTATCCTCTGGTTTAAATATTATGAGATTGATTGCATTCCCTGTTTTTGACTTCCTGCTTGTGTCAATGGGTGCTTATTTGGAGGACCAAGGGCTGATGCCCTGCATCAGTTTTGTTTTCCTGTGTGGAAATCATTACCATCTTTGTTTATATGCTAGCTTTCCTATCCTTATACTGCCATAAGGAGATGGAGAGGAAGATTACATCTCACTTGCTATTCAGAACATGGATGTCAGAAAGAAGGTGATTAGTCAAGATGAAGAGAGTGCTTGCAAAGAGTAGTCTATAACCAACAACTTTCCCCAGTCTAAAATATATTTGAAACCTCTCTGAAGGGTGGAGGGAAAAGTCTCTCATAATTTTCCAGCCTCTCTCGCCATCAGATTTTTAAAGGTCCCAAAAGCTGGGAAGGTCAACAGTACATAACTGGTTGCCTGCAGAAAATTCAACAATCACTTAATTGTTCTGCATTCTGGAAACACAGCCATGAAAAAACAAGTTCCTTCCTAAAGAGTTCCAGCTCTCTTCAGAAACATGTGTTTCATCCAAACAAACCATATTACCCTGAAATGCCCTGTGGCATGTGATGTATTGCATTACAACATGATAAAATTGCAAGCAGAGCAAAAAACGCATGATGGTGTGGATGATACAAAGTGAGCCACTGAACAGACCATGTTTGTCAGCCTCCATAATGTCATGTTACTAGATACTCTCTGTGAGCCACGCCTCTCCCATCAGGGATGCTGAATCAAAATTCTTGGGGGGATAGGGGGGTGGGGAAGGGAAGGGTAAAGATAGGGGCTTAGAACTGAAATGTCAAGCAAAAATTATTATTTTGAGCACATGAATGAAAAGTTCTGTCGCTGGAAATGGTAATTGATGCCACTGAGTTAAGAAAACTTCAAATTAGAATTGAACACAAGCACTAGAAACATGGTGTGAGCATTTTGCAAATGCTGATATGGAGTCCTTATTCAGAAGAAGTGTTCTGAATCTAATTTTTTATGCAAACATGCACAGATCCTCGTTAAACTCTGATAATTCTAATGGCCCTTATCAGTCATATTTCCATAGAAGAAAAGACTTCAGGGTAAAGAGGGTGAAGATATTCCCAGACAATACACATAATTCATATTAAAATTATGGAAGTGAAATCACAGGATTTGGGGTTTAAGTACATTTTTGATATGGATTTTGTGGCAAAGGTGCATAACTTTGCCTCAGAGTTCCTATGGCATCTCAGGAAACCTTGATCTACAAATGTGAATTCTCTTTGCTAGTTTGAATCTGTATTACATTGCAAACTCCAATTTGTATTCTGAGCATTAAGTGCATATTTTACAACTTCACTTTTACTGGAGTAGGCTGGGAATGCCAGGAGAAATTTTTTGTGCCTTGCAGAAAGCCATCATTGAAAGCTTGTTAGGCCTTGAAGATTAATTATTTGAATAAGAATAGACAAAATATTAACTACTGCTACAGGCAAACCATTTTTAAAGTCCATATTTTATGTAGGTTGATGGCCGAGAATCACCATGGAAGCTTTGAGGAGGGGTCAGGGAGGCTACGTGATTTAAGGACGGAAAATTTATGAATGAAAAGGCCTTTCAGAGAAGGGATCAGATCCTGAGGAATGGCTGCTCAGGAAGACAAAGGAGAGACAGAGAGTTTCACATTTCGCAGAGCAGTGTTTATTTACTTATTTACTGCTGCTCAGTGGTTCATGCCCGTACACATTTTCTAATGAGCAGAGTAGTCTTTAGGAAAAAAGTGTGCTCACATTTAACAAGAAGGAGAGGGCTGTGGTTCCTAACTCAGCAGAACAGTTGCCTTGTAAGGCACTGACTAGAACAGCTCCCATTCTTCTGGAGCCAGCAAACTTGCCTTGCTGTCCTTCAGTGAGCTTCTTAAGACAGGGAGCTGCCTTCTCATGCTGCATGCCCCCGACTCCTCTCCCTCTTTCCCCGAGGCTTGTTTGCTTGCAGACTGTAGAAACAATTCTTCTGTGTTTCTGTGACAATGAACATTGTCTTTAAACCAAAATGAGCAAAACAAGTTAAGACAAATTCCTCTCAATTGTGAAATAGTTATCCCACAGTGACAGGCACACTTTTTGTCAGCCCAAAGCTGCGAGTGGTTTTGCTGTAATCAGCCCAGTGTATGCTTTGACTTACATAGTGCAACACACTGCTAAATGCTTAGATATTTTCTACCTGAAAGCAACATATGATAGACTTTTTATGCTGTGTGTGGTGTATGTTTGATAGAAACTCAAACAATGTATGTTTCTTTGTTACCTAGGAAAATTTTAGTGGAGTGTTTGATGTATAGTTACTTCTTTACATTTAGTCTGTTACTTCTATGAGGGCCCTGAGGGAAATCCAGCCTCCCCTGGAGATTCTCCCACACCCTGCCCATGGCCCTGCACTCCCACTTTAGCCTGCCCTAGCGACACAGTCAGTGCAGGTATGTCAATAATTGTTTAGACTGTAAAAGCACTGTCCCAGAAAACTGCTCTCTGCATCTGTTTCAGTTCTCATTGATACACTTACAGAGCTCTGCAAAAACAGCTTTGTCCTTTTCACTGTCTTACCTGAATGTGGAGCCTGTGATTCCCACAGTGGTGTTAAACTGCTTTAGAATTAACAGTGCAGCAAACTGGGGACCAGAACACTTTTTTACTTATTTTAAAATCTTTGCATTGTAAGAACGACATCATTGTCTTCTGAAATACAGAAAGGAGTCGTGAAGGAATCTATTCTCTCACATTTTCAGGTTATCAACCGCATGTTAATGGAGAGGATATATCCTGTCCTAGAGCCATGTCATCCTTGTGTCAACCACAGCAATGGGTGATGTGGTAAACTAAAACTAGAAGACAAATAAATACACTTATCTCTTTTATCTAAAGCATTTCTAAAAGCATTATCTTAAGCATGTTTATCTCATTTATCTAAAGCAAGATGAGTACAGATTTTTTTGTTTTCCATCTGAAAAACATTAAAAGCAGTCATTAGGACCTGATTAGGTTTTCTTCTCCTGCATATCCTTTCTTCACACCACACATAGGTTAATGTCTACTTCTTCTTTCCTTCACATTTTTTTTGCTCAGCCGTATGACCTTATTGTCTCCATTAAGTATACTGTGGCCTGGCTTCCTTTTCTCCTGAACTGATTTCCTTATATTCTGTCTCCTGCTTCCCTCTCTGAGAATGTATTATTGAAAGATTACTGCCAGGGAGTATGACCTAGACTAGTACTTAGTTTATCAGTTACTACACTACAGGCGTAATTAAATCCAGTAAAATATAAATGCAATTTATATGTCCAAAATCTTTGTAATTCTTAAGCTTTTTATGAAAAAAAAAAAAAAAGCCTAACTAATGCAGAAACTAGCAAGTAAAATTCTATCCCCCTGTCAATCT
>JANHGB010012163.1:0-32653 GCA_026283785.1 Coracopsis vasa | reverse complement strand
GCCGGCGGCCGCACTGGGGCCGGGCACAGGGAGGGACAGCTCAGATTGGGGGCAAAGAGGGGCACAGCCCGGGATGGGGGGCACAGCCCGGGACAGAGGGGCACAGCCTGGGATAGGGATGCCCACTCTGAGAGAAAGACCAAAACCATCTCCGCCAGGACCCAGCATCGTCACCGGCCTTAATTTGCACTGAGCCACGCCAGGTCCAGAGAAGTGGCTGCAGCTGCCCTCAGACACATGGCAGTGGGGTGCTGCGTGTGCATCCCACATTGGTGCTGCAGCCCTGAGTGCTGGGGCACAAACAGGCCCCCAAAACCATGCACGCATGAGCACTCCCCTGTGTCCTCAAGACAGTTATCACCACCTCTGCCTGATGCTCCTGAGCAAGGTGGCTGCCACCTAACCCCTGGGTGATGCCGGCTCAGAGGGAGCTGGTGTTGTAACCCATCCACATGCACGCCTCTCCCTTTGAAGTCTCACAACCAATTTGAGTCTCACTTCACCTCCAAGGACCAAGCCAGCAGAAAAACCAAAGAGAATGTGCAGATGGCACCCAGGCTCGGTCCCTTTCACAGTGTCCTGTCTGCTCCCACCACCACATCACTGCTGGCTGGAGCATGTCACCACCGCTGGGCTCTGAGCCGCAGTGGCAGAGGTGGCCCTGGAGAAGGATGTGGATGGGAATGTGTGGGAGCTGCATCCCACCAGTGCCAACTCCCCCAGGACAGCTCCAGGTTCTGCCTTCACAGCCAGCATTCACCCAACCTCCCCATCCCCTTGTGTCCAGAGCACCAGGGTGCAATCCATGCCATTCCTCTAGCACTAATAAAGCCATTAATTAACTAATAGATTGACACTAATTAACTAACAGAAATGCCGCTTTGCAAGTGCCTCAGTTTGGATCACGGTGGTAAGTGGGCTCAAGGAGGCAGAAGACATTTTAATGCCAGGGCGGCTGTTTAATACAGGCAAACCCTCCCTGGGTCGCTTCTGAAGCCGGGCGCACACCAAGCACAGGCCCACACAACAAAAACAACGCGACAGATGAGCTGGGTTTCCCAGGAGAACAGCCCAAACGGGAGCAGAGGAGCCCGGCCGCGGGCTGCACAGAGCCGCCTTTCATTACAAAGGGCCAGGAAGCGTCTCGGAGCTGCCAGCAACACCGACACCATGCAAGAGGGAATATTTCAGGCTGATGCAGCAACAAAGGCAGTTAAATCTAGCCAGGTAAGAGGCTTTTGAGGTTAGCTGGCCATTCCCACGGCACAGGCTTCTTTAGTCTTTTTCTTTCTTTCTTTCTTTTGTTGTGTTTTTTTTTTCCTCTTTCTTTTTTCCCCCTTCTTTCCTAGGGGGAATTATTTTGGGTAATCCGTGCGTTGCTGCTCGTCGAGCGCTGGAGCAGAAGTAAGCAGGTAAGCGGCGCTTTCATCCCCAGCCCAGCTTCCCACCGCGGCTGGAACTCCAGCGAGGGGCTTTGAGCCTCAAAGGGAAGCGGCGAGGCTGGGCCGAGGCAGCTGGAGCAGCGCTAAGCTCGCAGCAGCTGTGAATCGCTTGGGGTCTTTGATTGAAGGGATGGCAGCGGAAAGCTACCTGGGGATGAGCAGGTTCCACACCAAACCCCTGATGCACTGATGGAGGCTGGGTGCTGTAAGGCATCGCTGGGTGGTTGGGGTGCTGGCACCCACCTGGAGGGAGGGAGCAGGGTACATCCACCACCTTCTCCTGCCTGGAAAGGTTGAGGGGACTGGGGCATCCTCAGCATCAGGGCAGGCAGAGAGGTGACCTTCTGGTGTAAGCAGGGCTAGGGTGCTGCTTTGCATAGCACTCATTGCCTGGCCTCTCCTAGAAGGGCAGAGAGGTGCTGGGAGTGGGAAAGCCACCCATGACACCCAAGTCCCTCACCCACCATGGGGAAAAGCAGATGCTGTGGTCAGGAAGAGACCACAGACAGGAAGATGCTGCAATTCCCGAGTGATTTGGGCATCTTGGTGGGATAATTTTGGGACGCACCAGGATGGAGCCCAGACCTTGAAGCCTGTTAGCGGCCAGGAGGGTGTCTCTGAAGGGATCTGTGTCCCTGGAGGCTTGCATGCCAAATCCAATCCTCCCAGTGAAACACCCCGGGCCAGGATGGGCTTTGCCCTGGGCAGCCGCCTTCTCATGATCTGGCTGTGTGGAGGATGTGCCAGCAGCCCGTGACTCAACACCTTCTCCTGCTGCTTCACATCAGCAGGTGGGATGTGAAATGAACCCAAAGGCTGTAATGAGCCATGCCGGCGGAGGCAGCTCCAGCTCAATGAGCTGTGCCGCTGTGCAGGAACCCATGGCCCATCTCCATCCCAGGGTTGTGGCCATGACAGGGGGGTGGCCACAACTCATCTCCCTGATGGAGCCCATCACCTTGTTGTTCTGCTGAAATCTCCTCAGACATCACCCCATCAAACCCAGAAGACCCTGCTTTGATCCAACTGCTATTGCACAGACTCCATCCATCCTCGCGTGGTGCCTTTTGCATCACCCCAGGCCACGTGCTGTGCCGGTGCCATGCACTGCGGGTGCATGGAGCACCCCACCATGCTGAGCTGCCCAGCACCCAGCCTGAGGACCCCATGCCCTGCCTCAGCATGGGGCAAAGGCAATGCTGGATCCCTCTTCTTCCCTATCCTCTTCCTCCTCCTCTCCCCCTACCCAGGCGGCATCTGCGGCTGCAACGAGATTAAACCAATTGCTCCGTTATTTGTTTCATATTTAATAAGGGCTTGAGGAGCAGATCTCCCAGCAAGCCCCTGCTATCAATCAAACCCGCACTGAGTCCCCCTTCGCGCCTGCCTTTCTAAGAAGAAAGAAAACAAAATTGGACTAATTTATTATTAATTCGTTCATTAAGTCCGTATTAACCAGATATATTATAAAGGAAAACAGGATTGCGCCTTTTGATCAGCGAACTCTCTGCTCATGAATATCCATGAGTTCCCCCCACCCCGGCACCTCTCCCGTGTGCAGAGTGAGCCGATGCCGGGTGCCGGCGGCGGGTGCCAGCTCTGGGCTGGGTGCTGGCACATGGCAGGGCTGGGGAGCTGCCCTCTGCTCACATGGCACCGGGAAGCGGCTGTGCTGTTCCGTGAGGCACCAGAGCTCAGGCCACCCATGAGTTGGCTGGAAGCGGGTGCAGAAGCCCCGCTGGGGGCAGAGGGCTGGTGGGGACGTCCTGAGGGGCACCGGGGCAATGGGTTCCCCTCGCGCCTGCCTGGGGCTGAGCAGGAAGCCGAGCAGGTGTTGTTTCTGCAGTGTGAACAAGCAGCATATGTCCCTGGCTCCGCAGCGCATGGCGGCGGGCGGCGATGCCCGCGGCTACCCCGGTGCTGCAGGGAGGCAGAGCAGGACCCCGAGGTGCCAGCAGTGCCCTGGGGGACTGGCACAGGGGCAGGGTGTCCCGCGGATCACTGGGGCACCCTCCATGAACCCCTTGGTCCAGCCCAGGAAGGATGGGCTGGGGCAGGATTGGGGCGCCGGGACACTGATGTAGGGACCAGCTGGACCAGTCATAAGCTCACAGTGATGCATACCCGAGTGAGCCAGCAGCGCTGGGAGAGCCACATCTCAGCCCAGGTCCTTTCCGTGCTCATGAGGTGCTGCACCCTGTGGCAGCAACAGGCGCCCACAGAGAGGAGAGGTGCTGGGTGGCACATCCACACGGATGTCCGTGCATCCATGCAGTCCAGAACGACCCGAAAATAGGTTGGGTTAAAAAATGCATCACTTTGAAGTTATGTAAATGAAAGGCAGTGGCAAACAGAGCATGCTGGCAAAAGGTTTCCGATTTTTTCTTTTCCCTTCCTCACCAGCTTCCTCTGGTTAAAATTGGGTTGCAATTCATTAATAAAGGAACAGTTGTACTGAAAAAGCTCCCGTGCTTAAATCAGGACAGAGAAGCGTAATTAACCCAGCTCCAGTCTGATGTGATGGAAGAGGAAAATGCTCTTCTGTTTTGGTCCCTTCTCTTAAAAGCCCGCTGCGTTTTCCCGGCCTCTTGGGAACGGAGTCAAGCTTCTTATTTAAAAATGAAGCTTGCAGCCTGGCGGAGTGGGTTCATGTATATATATAAAAGCTGTCATTATGATATTTTATTCATACCCCTCTTCCCCTTCCCTTTGCCTGGAAAATCCAGGAGCAGGCAGCAGGCGGCTTGGAGAGACAGAAAGCAAGAATCCCCTTTTAAAAATAAATTACAGATGCAAGTCACATTAGTTGAAGCCCCACGAGGCGGCGGATTCCCGAGCACCAGGGCTGGCATCAGTGGCTTGGTCAGCCTGGACCGGGCACAGCGACATCCCACTCCAAATGCCACCCTCGGGGAGCAGGAGGGAACAGGCAGGGTGGCTTCAGCTCCGGGGCTATGCAGCTGATTTATGCAAGCTGAGGATGTGGCCTTGCTTGTCTAATTGGAGCTAGCACCTAAATTATAGCCTAATTACAGATGGGGCCACGAGGAGCTCCTGCCAGCAGGTCCCATGGAGGGATTCAGCCTGCTGTCCCTAGCTCGAGGTGAGCGAGCTCCTTCTCCGCTGTTATTTTTGGGGCTGAATTTGCCACCTTTCTCTGTGGTGTTTGTCTGGATGAGCTAGACGCCGTCCAGCACCGTCGAGCTGGCACGCCGCTCCGCATGTTGATGCTGCTCTGCCTGGCCCTGCTCTCCGCTTCCTCCGCCGCCGCTTTCTCACCTGCTGTAAAAATAGCTGTCTGGTTGCATGGCAAGCCATATTTTGTGTGGTCTTGGTGTGGGGAAGAGCTGCCCACAACAAGGGGTTTGGATCTTCTGTGTGGGGCAGGGCCAGACAGCATGGTTCATTGAAAGTGGGAACGTTGGAGGGTCTTGGCATGCTGTGAGATACAGGGGCTGCTGAAATCCCTGTTGGACTAGTTATAGCCCCATCACCATCTCCTCTGCCCTGCTAGAGCCACACTGGTCCCCATGTCACCTGGGGTGAGCTGGGGCAAGTGCCTGGAGGGATGTGGTCAGCCAGAAGCATGTGCAGGAGCATCCCCACGATGGAGTTGTGTAGGAGTATATGTGCAATGGGGACATGAAGAAGCATCTCTGTAATGGGGGATGTGCAAGAGCATCCCTGTGACAGGGACATGCAGCAGCATCTCTGTGCCATGGGATTCCATGTGCCTGCCTGGATTCCTGCTGCAGCCTACCTGCAGGGCTCTGCCTTGAGCATGTAGCAGAGCAGCAGTGGCACTGCCCCATGGCACTGCTGCCCACAGCCCCATCAGGGACCTCTCTGGACACCTTGTCCGTATTCTGCTTCACCCCGTGTGCTGCTCCTGTTTTCCCTCTACTGTAGCCCTACCCCAGGAGATTTGAGGCTGCAGTAGTTTTACCATCCAGGTTGATTCCTGGAGCACAGGGGATGCTGAATCCTGCTGTGAACCCATCACACCTCTTGTGAGTGATTGGGCCAGCATGGCTGGGTACCACCGTGGAGATGCAGAAGCATTGCTGGGGCTCATCCTCCCCTGCCACACACCAGCAAGGCTGGAAGTCCTTGGTGGGGCAAACTGGGACCACAGGGCTGGAGGAGACCAGCTCTGTTGTAGCAGAGATGCTTCTGGTAAGGAGGAAAAAAAAGAGAAATGCGTGTTTGTTTCTTTTGGAGAAGATTGCTCTCTGCACACTCCTTGTATTTAGTTATTATTAAAGGGTTGTTTTGCTGTCAGTGAAAGCCTGCAATTACAGGCTCTCTTTTTTTCTCTGGCTGTCACTACTATTCCCTGTGAATCCATTGCCCACAATTTCAGCATTTCTGCCTTTCAGTATAAAGGAAAAAATAATTTTGAGGCTTGGGCCGACACTTTTCACATGCACTTGGCTGGTTTCAAACTCCTCTGATTGTTTCCCCCATCAAAGAACACCATTGTGGGGGCTCCTGGAACAATATGTAGCTGCACACTAGCAGGGGCTCACGGCCCTTCTCCCTCTCTCTTGCTGAGCCTGTATATCTACAGGCAAAAAGCTTGCAGGAATCTCACCAATGCCAACATTGTACCTGGAAAGCCACCATCACCTTGTGTCCTGCTCCCATCAGTGCTGCGGGGGGGCGAGGGGTGAAACATGTTATTTTCATTAAAGAGCCTTATAAATTTCCCTTGGTCAACTAAGTAGCAGCTGGTGGCTGGAAACATTGCTTTGTGCCCCACATCTCTCCGCAGCAGCTCTGCATCATGCCTCCCATGCCCTATATCCCTTCCCTAGCCCTGTGTGATGTGAGACATCCCCAGCTGGAACCAGCAACCCTGCGGAGCCAGGGATGCAGCAGATGTGACAGACCTGGCTCTGCCAGACCCCAAATCCTCGATGTGCTCAGAGGAATTCCCCCAAAGTTCATGGGGATGCAGCCTCTCTCTCCAAAACCCTCCTCCCCAGCTGTATCACCGCTAAGCTAATGTGGCTAATTTTAAACGAAGCTGCCCTCCCTTGACATGCATCTCCCCGTGGCATTGAAATTAAATGTAGGCTGTAATTTGGCATTTGAGAAGCGAAAGGCATGGTGGCCCTAAGGGAAAAGATAACAGCTTGGCTGTTTGTGTTAAATAGCTGTCTGCGAGCTTCAAACTGCAGCCGGAGATTCAGCTCACGGCGGGCAGGCTGCCAGCCGCCGGCCCGCTTTTTGGCTACAGCTCCTCTGCAGCAGGAAGCTCGGCGGGGGGGATCTCAGTCCCGACCCCCCCTTTCCACCCCCTGCATCTCACAGGGCTTCTGCTTTTTCCACACCCTCCGTGGCTTCTGCTGAAACCGTCTCACATGCTCCTTGATTCTGCAAAAATGGGTGTCCAGGGGGCATGGCCACTGGACAACAGGGATGGATGCACAGCCCTGGGGAAGGAGGAGCGCACTCCTCCAGGGCATCCAGAAACTTGGCACGGGGCAGCACAGCATGGCAGGGACATCCCCGTTGTATGCTGCAGGTTGCAGGTTGCACGGTGAGGGCAGCCCATCAGGGATGTCTCCATGCACGCTGCATGTTTCACATAGCACCTTACACGTGGCACGGTGGTGGCAGCCAACTAAGGCCGCCCCTGTTGCACATCACACATGCCCTTTGCATGTTGCACATCACACATTCCCTTTGCATGTTGCACAGTGGATCTGTGCAGCTGGGAAAGAGGGACACGCCACAGGGTGAGAACACCTTGGGTGGCACTGTCCCTTGTGCCAGGCCCGGGGACGGCACTAGGCAAAAGTAAAGGCTTATGCTGCGCTGAGCAGGGAGGAGCTGCCACCAACCCAAGCAAGGTTAAACCCTGCTATCAAGCATAACCTTGGCCACCACCAAATGCTGCACCATCGTGGACTTGCAGGCAGTTGGCCTGGGCATGGCACAGAGGTGTCTAGAGCAGCTCCAGCCCCTGACACTCCTCATGCAGGAAAGCTGCTCGGCACCTGAGGACTTTGCTTTATCTAAAACTTTGCTTTGCTCAAACCAAATGTTTGCCTTGGCCTGAAACAAAAATTAATTCTGATTTCAAGCTCACTTTTATTTTAATTTTCTATTTTAATTTTAATGGATGCTGTTAATAAAAGGGAGACTTCGAGATAGCCATTCCAGCAGCAGAACATGCCTGGTTTGGGGATAGTTTATTTTAAACCAGAGAAATTTGCCAAGCCAGTAGGAATTTGCCTATGCTCCCTTTGCACAGGGTTCCTCCCTGGCTGAGAGGTGCCTGCCTGGGACAGGGACCCCCAGCCGCATTGCAGGGCCACTGTGGCAGGCAGGGGCGGGCAGTGGATGGGTACAAGGCAGACATTCCCATGGCCAGAGCCCACTGCAGGTCAGGGATGGGGCTTTGCAATGGGCTGGGTTCCCTGATGCACCCCGCAGCCCTTCCACTCCCACAGGACACCCAGCCCACCCCACCACCCATCTCCATCCCTCTGCCCTCCTCTTCCTCACCCGCACCCAGTTGCCATTTCCCGGGAGCCGCTCGTCCCTCCCAGCCCTTTGTCCCGCTCGCCTCCATCCTCCTCTTTGTTTAGCATTTTAATTATTTTAATTACCTTGTTTGCCAGCTTATCGCGGCGCTCAAACCCATCTGCGTGCGCGCAGCAGACACACAGACTTTTATCTTCAGCCCGCCGTCAGCCCCATTAGCATTTTTCGCTCTGGCTTTGGTGGAGGAAAGGAGAAATTAGCATTTCTGCCTCGGCCTCTGGGGCCAGCATCGCCACCGTCCCTCGCCTTGCAGGGTCACTTCATTCTTCCCAGATGAATGGAACTAATTTATCTCCCCCTCCCTGCCTTGTATCCATTACAGACGAGAGATTTCAAACATAACAACTATGAAGCCCAAGTGGGGGGTGATGCCTGTGCCTCACCACGAGGTTTTCCCTCCTTGGGGAGACAGTGCCCAGGTGAGATGGGAGCCATCCCCAGGAAGCACCTTTGGGCCACCAGGAGCAAGGTGTCTTTGGGAAAAAGCTTCTTTCTGTTGAATTTAGATGCCAAAATGCTGTTTGGTGGGGGTCAAAGGCAGGGATGCTGGACCTGACAACAAGCAGAAGAAGATGGAAACGCAGTTGAAGGCTTCATTCGGTGGTTAGAACAGCCACCTGGGTACTTTTCAGGTGGGCTGTATGGCTGGATCCCCCTCTCATTTAGGGACAAATGACACATTTCACTGCTGGAAATGCTTTTCTAGCATCCTCTTAGTGCTACTTAAATGCCTCTCCCAAAGAGACCTGGCCACCAATAAATCTGCATCAGCTCACCTTCAAATGCACTTCAGTGCCCTATTTTCTCTCCACAACAAAGAAATAACAGCCCTGGTTTTGGAAATGGCTGCCAGCCCCCCGCTGGGCTCCTCTGAGTGACCTGAGACCCCTTTTGCTGCAGTAAAGTGTTGTTACAAGCGTGCCGGGAGGTGTTGTGAGGCTGTTGTGGGTGACAAGGCTGGGTCCCTCAGGGCATGCTGGGGTTCCCATGTGTGTCCAGTTGTGTCATGGTGTGAGCAGGGTGGAAAACACCCAGTGGAGAGGGGTGGAGGAACCAGGAGCCCTCCCCACTCCCATCACCTGCTTCTAAACCCTTCTTTGAACACCCAACACACTTTAATGCATGAATAAAGGGCCTCACCTCATGATTTGAGTCATCAGGGAGAACAGAGTGAATAAACCAAAGTCCAGATCAGGAGAAACCTCCCAAAAGCCTGTGCACCTTCCCCATATCCAGCAAAATCCTCTAAGGACCCAGAAGGGGTAGAAAAGACCAATTTGTTGGTCCTAAACCTGTTAAACAAATAATCCAGAGGCACAAAAGCATCCATCAGCCAGAGAGAACTGAGAGAGGTGGGCAGGAGGTCCTGTGGGACGGGGAGCAAGGAGAGTGGCCCCAGCATCCAGGGACCTGCCATGGCTCCACACTGCAGCCTGCAATGGGAAAGCAACAGGCAAGATTGTTTCTGAGGTTTGGGCAGTGATAACTTGGCAAGGAAGAAATCAGAAAGTTCATTAAAACAGCATCAGGACATCATCCCACCAAAGCGATGGGATGAGGAGTAATCGAAAGTGTAAGGACAAAATCCAAGAGAAAGCAATATCTGACATGGCACTATTCATTGAACGTGCTTGAGTGAAGAGGAGGAGGGTGAGGAGGAAGGGCTGCCCGACCGCCTTGGTGCAGCCCAGTGTCACTTGCTGGTGAGGAGAGGCTTGGCTGTGTGGTGACAGCAGCAGCAGGGCAGGTGAGAGCGGAGCACCAGCCGGTGTCCAGCCGTGCTGTGGGGAGCAGCCACTCCATTCACACGCACGTCACGAGCTCGGCTGCTGCTGGGAAGCACAGCGAATTTGATCTATAATTTACAGACACGTCTGTCTCGGGAGCGGCTCCCGCAGCCTGGGGGAGCAGCGCTGCCCTCTCGGCTCTCACTCGTCTTTCCATTTAAAACATCTTTACATGGATGGATGGAATGAGTAAGGGACGGTGTCAGGTGCCATCACCTCCCTTCCTTGCCACCACCACCACCCCTTTTGGCTTGCCACAGCAGGTTCTCACATCCCGCTTTTTGCCTCCCTGGGCACGGCTCGGAGGTTCTGGTTCCTCCATCTTTAGCTCAGGCCATCAGGACACATTTTCTTAGGAAGCCCCCAGAGAGATGCCACATCTACCAGGGCTGGGCTGGATGATGCTGGTTGCTGTGGAAACGGCAGGGCCGGATCCAGGAACCACAGCATCCTCCATGCACCCGGGACCAGCTCCTCTCTCCCAGTTTGCAGCTGAAGAGCATAGGATACAGGAGAGTGATTCTGGTGGCATTGAGCTGTCCCCGTCCCCAGCCTGCTCCAGTCCTACCTTCCCCAGGGGCACCCTGTCCCACCTCACCTGTGTTGTGCATGGGGTGTTTCCTCACACAGGCTTCATTTCTATGGGAGATGATGCACTGGACCTTGGCCATCACCTCTCTTCTCAGCCACCTGGGATGCTGGATCCAGGCACTGCATGGTGCAACCTCCAGTCCATTATGCTCCCAAGAAAGCCTTTTGCACTGGCACCAAGACTTCACTCACCTGGTGCACTGCTGCTGGCTCTGCTAACTGTCACCCAGACCTGGGGGAGGTGGATGCACAGTCCCCCATGAGCATAGCCCAATTTGCCAGGCAGATGCCCTCCAAATGCCAGGCTCCCATCCCTCCCAGGCTCATCCCACTCGACTCCTGGGCAGCTCAGCTCATTAGGGATGCCGGGATGATGGAGTATCCTGCCAGAGCAGAGGAAGCCAGGTAAACCTCTCCATCCATCAGGGCCCACACTTTCTGCCAAGCGCATTAGGGGATAATTAAGTAAAAATAGGCCTTCCGACCAGTGTAGCTCATTAAGGGCTAATTAAGTTAATTAGTGCCAGGTGTGGATTGCAGCGCTTGCGCGTGTGGCTGTTGTTTGCTGTAATTGCATTTTCTCAGCAGCTTCCTCCGCCAGGCTGGAGCGCGGCCAACAAGGAAGGTATTCAGTGCCTTGTGTTGGTGCAACACAGCCCTGATGGGCACCAAATGATGGCACCACATCGTGGGCAATTAACCCTTTTCTCCCCGTCCTCCCCGGTGGGTCTCCAACCCCAAACCCAAGGCTTGGCTATGTGGGAGCATGCACAGTCCCTTCCCGTCCCTCTCAGTGTGTTCCTCCTGCCTGCATGCAGAGAGGGATGACAGCACTTGCCGTAGCGGCCCCCAAAAGCAGCTAGGAAGGCCAGGGACAGCAGCAGACAACATCACCCTAGGGCCCAGCAGGGTCACCAGGACTGGGATCTCTGAAGGTATTTGAAGGGAAATACAGGTAGGAATGAAGGAGCAAAGACAGAGGAGTGCATTGGTTGTATCAGTGCTGGCAAATGAAAGAGGGATGGCAGAGGAAAGGGTGGAGAGGATGAGAGAAATGCGAGAAGAAAGCATGAGATGGTGAGGAGAGAGCTGCCAGGCTCTGATCTCCGCTCTCCACAGCCAGGAGCAATTAGAGCTACTCTGCCTGTGCCCTGCAGAGACACTGGAGGGATGAAGATGTGACAAAGACCAGGCTATTTTTTGCTAAGGTTACTGTCACTAATAAATGGAGACTGTCCCTTGCCACGTGTCCCTGTTCCTTCCAGCGTCTGGGCATTTGGCATCATCCTCTGAGCGCAGCCCCCCTGGTAGCAGCCTCGCTCGGAGCTGACCTGCGCTCCCTCTGGAGCGGCGAGACTCATAAACAATCCCATGAAATACGGTGCAGAGGGGACGGAGAGGCCGCACAGGCACCAGCAGCTCTCCTCCTTCCCTCTCCCCATGCCATGACTCAGCCCCCGATGAGCAGGAGCAGGGCAGAGAGCCCCATCCATAACTCGGGATGGATGCTGCGGAGCACAGCCGGCATCCCGGGGGCTGCCTTGCCTGCACCCTCCAGTCAGCAGCGACTGCTGCCTGTGCTGCTATGGCAAGTATGATGGGAAAAAGGGGGCTGAAGGGGAGGCAGGAGGAGAGCTGGGTCCTTGCAGGGAGGAGGCAGGAGGAGAGCTGGGTCCTTGCAGGGAGGAGGCAGGAGGAGAGCGGGGTCCTTGCAGCCCCGCCGCGGTCTCTCAGCACCGAGATAATTGCCTGCCGGTGACAGCTGAGGTCAGGCATGACGGATACCTTGGGAAGAGCTCCCAGCTCTGAGGCCTCCTTGTAGCAACCCAGCTTAATACTATGGTTGAGAGGCAATTTTCCTGATCTCCTTCAGTGCAGGCTCTCTCTGGATGGATCAGGGTCCAGGCAGTGATCCTTTGGGCATCTCTGCCTTCAAACTCCATGCAGCCCCATCCAACAGCCCTACACACAGGCTGTGACCCCCAGAGAAGGATGGGGAGTAATAGGGTACAAGCTTGAAGCCCTGGAGTGCATGGGGTGCCCATGGGGTGCAGTGACCATGGGGTGCAGTGAGTGCACCGAGGCAGAAGCTGTGCCCACCTGGGGGTCAGTGGGGTACATACAGACCTGCTCCTGCTCTTTATCCCTTCACAACCAAAAGAGGCTTTTCCACCTTCCTCCTCCCACTCTCTGCCACTCCATCCTAATACACCAGGGATGCAAGGAGCACCAGGCAGCACCACTTCATCTGCTATGGCGAAGAGGTTGGGGAGGGGGTGCCCTGCAGCCCTTTTATATGGCTGAGAGGCTGGTGGGCACATCCTGGGGCTGGCAAGGGCTTCATCCCCCGCTCTGCAGTGAGGCTTTATTCATCCGTCCCCCTAGGAGAGCTGCACATTGGGCATGGAGATGCCAGGATGAGACATGGTGTGTGATGCCACCAAACTGGCACCTGCGGGAGCAAGCATATGTCCATGCAGGAGGGAGCAGGCGAGGAAGCAGCAGGCAACACGCTCAGAGGCAGCTCAGGCTGCCCTCTCCCCGGAGCTGAGCGCGGAGTCTGACAGGATCATTACAGCTCCTATCTGGGCCCACTGGCTCGTCCCTCTCCCCTTTGCCTTTTGCATAATGGATAGGCTGTGAGTAATGGGAAATGGCAGCCCAGCCGCGCTTGCTGGCAGCCCCTTAATGAAGAATATGGAAATCTCATCAGTCCAATCAGGCCAGCAAATGAAACTGCTTTCCCCCGCCGATGTGAGCAGAAGGCTAACGACCCACTCTCCCCAGCTCCATCCCTCTCCCAGGAAGCCCCCCCTTCCTCTATCTGCGTTGACAAGCGAGCTGTGAACTTCATTTTTCTGGCAAGCAGAGCCCCAGCTCATCTTCCTCACCCCCTTCCTGAGCCTTGGGCCACCAGGTATTCCTGCCTTGAGCCTTCCTCTTGCTTCTGCAAGGAGCAAATTCACATGGAAGCTCCACCATGGAACTGTGAAATGCTGTCCTTCAACTTGGCTACCAACATGGCCTAGTAGTTCAGCTTGTGTACCCTGGTAGGATGTCTGGCTGAGAAAGTCTGGCTTAGTCCACAGTGGGACACAAGGTGAGGTCAGTAAAGGGATCTCAGTCCATCCCAGGATGTGTAGAAGGACAGTTGCCCTGGATAAGGATCTGAGGGATGCAGGCTCAGTTCTGCTGCGGACTCCCTGCACTCCTGTTTGCCCCAAATCTGCATCAAGACTTCAAAGCCACACCTATTAGGTCCAAAATGTGCCTCAAAATAGGTGTTTGTGCATCACCTCACACCAGCGGGCCCTGAGCTCCATGGCAGCATCCTCTGGCCTTTGCAATGCTTCAGGCTGGGGAGAGCGGTGACATCCTCCCCTGCATCTTCCTGCTTCATGGGCAAGGGCAGGAGGCTGGCAGGGACATGGCTGCTCACTGGTTTGGAGGAATGTTTAATTACTGGCTTTCACAGCCTGCATGCAGCTCCTAAACTGACGGTGCACTTCAGCTGTGAATTTGCCCACAAGCACCGAGGTGGGTATATGTTTCAATAAAATCCCAAGCTGTGTATACACCCAGGGCACTCATCCATGCATAAATATAGCCGTAGCATGCGCTTTTTGTACAGCAGAATGCTAGCTCAAGGCTGGAGGAAATAATTCGTTTTCATGAGTTAAGATCATATCTGGAAACACCTCTAACAAGCCAAAATCAGTGCGGTGGCTGAGCTGGCGCTGGTTCCCAGCGCAAGCTGTTTGCACACACCAGTAATGATGTGAACGGGTTCCGTTCAACGGGCTGATCAACATCAAGCCATTGAAATTAAAGGCTGAGGAGAAGCAGAGTCATAAACATTTATTGCAACACTCT
Organism: Coracopsis vasa; assembly: GCA_026283785.1. NCBI lineage: Eukaryota > Metazoa > Chordata > Aves > Psittaciformes > Psittacidae > Coracopsis > Coracopsis vasa. Next base: position 18,405 of record JANHGB010012163.1, on the reverse strand, counting down.
GCATATCATCAGCTGCTGATTTGGAGGCAGTGGAAATGCGCAGCTGAAATAATAGGATTTATCGGAGACTGAGATGAACTGGCCTTGATGGATGGTTGTAGAAGGGAAACAATGTGCCATCTCCAGCACAAGGCCATTCCTAAAATAAAGCAAGGGGGTTGGGGGATGCTGCCTTTATTAACACTAATCCCTCATGATTTTAGAGCCCACACCAGCCGTCAGATCCAACCACGGCTGAACAAGGAAGCCAGCTTGAAGATGATGCACTGGAATATCCCTGAGGACTGGAAATCAAAGTTGTGGTCTCTAAACGCCAAGTGTGTAATTTGCTGGAAAGTTGACACTGTTTCTGCTTTGTCTTGATGTGTTTTCCATTTGTTTGAGCCCCTTTATATTTTTCTCTCCTTCAGACAGAAAAAGCAAATCTAGGAATTTATTCAGCTGTTTTTTTTTTTTGTCCCTATTTTTTCTGTTGCTGCAGTGACACAACTCAAGTTCATTAATAATGACACAGACAATTAGCCTTTTACTCCAAAAGCACCTCCATCTCCTGCCACCCACCAAAGCAATGCATGTCCACCTTTGGGGGGGGACACACAGCTGCCATGCAGGTTGAGGCAGGAACCGATGGTGCTCAGAGCTCAGTGCCGCTGTAATCAAATTGTCTCCTGTCACCTTGGAGTACCCTGTACTGCTCCTCCAGCTAACGGGCTGGGAGGAGGAGAGTGCTGAGAAAAGCATTGTCAGAAGAAAGCAGGAAGAAAATCATTTGATAGATTTTTTTAACATCTTTTTTTTCTTCTTCTTTTTACATTGATCTGAAAATTGAGGTTATGGATTGGTATTTAAAAGGGAGCTTCAGATAAAAGATCTCTGTCTTTCTCGCTAGAAATGATCCCAAGGAAATATTTCCATACAAAAGTCTCTTACTTACAGATAATCCAAGGTGGTTTATGTGCATCAAAGTACCTACTATTTGAAACAGGAGATAAAACCCCATTTGACTTCATCAGATTTATAAAAGCTTTGGCAGCGCTGAACGTCTGCTACAGGCCCCATGGAGAAGAACTATCTTGTATATCTGCACCTAAGCCTCTCCTGGTGGCCCTTGAGCGTGGCCGGATGCAGAAAGGCTGCTGCTGTGGCAAACTGACCCTCATTTGCCACTAAAAAGGGGAGCTGCATTACAGCTAACACCTCGTCAACTCTCCATGGCACTGACAGGACAAACCCACCTGCACCGAGGCAATAGGGAATGCAGTGACATTCCTGCCCCATCTGAGGCATCCCTGACAGCCCAAAATTTAATGCAACATTAAATTTAATGCCTTATTGGTGTCTTTTCTACCTCCTTGACACCAGCATCTCTGATAAAAGGAGTCTCCCCAGGAGTCTCTACTGTACCTCATTCTTCTTGCTCAAATGGGTTCAGAAGGGACATGCTTTTGTTTCCACCAACACACAGCTGAAAACAAAAAATACCCAAGGCTACATCAGTATGGGTTGTGGGTGGTTGGAGATAAATGGGTTTCCTGCTGATTTGTATGTCCTAATGCCTATTAACTGGTACTCTGTCTCTACCACTTCTTGCTTTGCCTGACAGGTTAAGCCCACATGACTTGACAAGACATTAGCGGCAGAAATTCTCTTGTGCCAGCCTGCCACAGTTCTCACTCCTGCAATTCAGATGTCCAGTGATCAGCTGCTGTTTAATGCAGCATTTGAAGTCACTGCACCACATCTCCTCACTGAGACCTCAAACGCAGTGCTCTGGAGGTTGTGAACTATGTACAAACAAAACAGATTTCTATGGGATGAGGCTGGGTGCAGTGAGTGACTAATGCAGCATGTGTGGGGGATGCAGAGTCACCTAAGCAGAGATTTGCTGCCCAAGTCCCTCCATGCACAGAGGTCCCTGCAGCACCCCCTCCTCCCCAGGGCATCCCTACTTCACAGAGCTCCTTTGTGAAGGTGAGTAGCAGCCCACAAGATGCCTGAAAGAGCTGGGATGCGGTCTGGAGGGAGTATTTTCTATAGGGCTGTGATGGTCTTGCCTTGATGCTGCAGGTCCCAAGACCAGGTACCACATAGTGTTCTTTCCCAGAGTGGCCCGGGGCTGTAACCTGGTCTGGAAGATCTACGATCAACCCCTTTGCTGTATTTCCAGGTAGAGGACCAAGTAACTTTTGATCAGTAACTCTGGGTGAAATTAATTTCTGCTGTTTAGAGGATTAGGAGCCTAGTGCTGAACTCATCAGTTAGGCTCTTCATGTCATCAGAGGGGAGGGAGAGGCTGCTACAGAAAATGAGTCTCCTCTTGTTCAAACACATCTTCTCGTTCAGAGAAAGCCTCAGATGAAACAGCCCACATTTCTGAAGAGGAATCACCTCTCTGGATGTCCCTAGGTGATTACTGGAGAGCCATTCTGCTGGGCTGTGTGGCACATGGAAGAAAAGGGGTAGCTGGACATCCTTCTATCATTGTCCTGGCCCCTGTGCTATTACTGGGTAAATAGTCAGAAGGAAGCTCACAGGGCCACTTACCAGACTGCACACTATGTCACTTCTTCCTGTGCCTTAAAACCTTCCCTAACAGAACTGCTTTTTTTGCCTCCCTCTTGTGCTTTAAGGATCCCTGTCTCAGCTTTTGCTCTTCCTCCTCAGCTTGTCTTGCCTCCTCCCAGCCTTCCAAGAACTCTGTTCCCACCAGTGGCGAGAACTTCAGTTCTCATTCTTTCTTGTCCAGAAGCAGTTTTCTTCTGCTGCACTTCCTAATATTTGTGAGTATACCCGAGCCTGCTTTCAGCCTCCTACCTACCCTGAGCCCTACTCAGTCCCACAAGGAGGAAACATAAGAAACATGAATGCTAATGCTTTAAAATGCAAGAGAACGGACTTCTTCAGTGTGGCTTCATGTCTCAAGGGCTGCTCAGAAGCCATTTTCAAGCACTTCAAATCACATGATGAAATTTGCATCTCTGTGCCTTTTGAAAAGGTAAATCAATGCTCAGGTAACCCGTCCAAAACTGAGGGGTCAGCAGACTGGTGTGAGGGAGGCGCAGGTGATGGAGGAGCCACACAAGAGTGCGTCCAGGCCTGTTGCATGATCCCTCAATGCAGCAGAATCATTAACCCCTGAAACACGTATGTCAAACCCAGCTCAGGGTTTATGCCTGTGGGCATACTCTGTTTGATCCAGGAAGACTTGCCTTAGCAGCAGCTTTTGGAAAGACCTTGCCAAGACTGGATGGTGGGAAGGAAGGGCTGCTGTGTGTTTCTGTTTGCATTGACACATTTGTCCCATTATTCATGGCTGGTGTGCGTTTTGCTTCCACTTGGTTCCCAGCTTACTTTATAGCTGGGGTTTCATTCCTTCAAGGCAAGCCACACTGAAATGGTGCCAGTGCAATAGTCCTTTGCCAAGAGCCAAGTGGGCATGCCCTGGGCTTTGGTTTTTGTTGGCGCTAGTCCCAGAAGAAGGTGTCTGTGGCCTTCGATTGTCTGTGTTGCCTCTTCTCTCCCCTGCCCAGCTCACTAATCACTTTTTAGCTCTACTGATTCATTGTATTCAACTAGATGTGATGGAAGAGTAGGAGTCTCAAAGACAAGTGTTATGAAAACAGGTGTCCAGATCTTTTTCCTCCAACTTCTTGCTTTCCTCCAACTGAAGTGAAAGGCTACAACGCCTGAGCTCTCTTTTAATTAGACTTCAGATAATCCAACTAGGAGAGAGCAATAGCATATAAATCCATTTGGGGCTAAAGATGAGCTTCCAGCAGTGTCTCTCACCACCCATAAGACACTCAGTGTCTCTGCCAAGAGTTAAAGGCTCTTCTCTGATGCCAGATCAGGTAGGAGAGAGTCCCCCAGAATGGCTGAGTACTGAAGGAGGACAGTCGTGGGATTGGGCCCACTGCAGGAGCTACTCACTTCTCAGTGCATCCTTGCTCAGCCAAACCACACTGACTTGGGCTTTATTTCCTGTTTATGCCCACAGCAGAACTGAAAAACCCCAGGGCCCATCCTGCCCAGCATCCCATCTCTGCCTATGCCTTTTGCTTTGCACAGCTGCCCTGAAAACAGAGCAGTGTGGGGCAGAGTACACTGGAAACAACACTGCTTTGCCAGTAACAGGTCCTCAAAGTCTTCTGCCCAAACCATGAACTTATTTGCCTTCTCCTAAGACACTACAAGGTCTGAAGGTGAGGAAAAGAGTGATGCTATGGGGTCCACCTCTGAAAGCAGCTACCTAAACCCAGGCACAGGTTAGGTCAAGTCAGGCAAATTTCCCTATGGGTTTTGGCTGCTATTGGAGCTGCTCAGCAGTGCAGGGGGACAAGGCAAAAGACTTTCCTTTCCTTCATAAAGGCACAAGTCACTGCACCTGCATTGCTTCTGCCCTGCAACGTAGCACTGAGAAGGTGCTGCTGCTCTCCCAGTGACTGGCACGAGGAAAGCAAACTGGCTGTCCTCTGCATTTGATATAAAGCTTTCCACAAACACCAGCTAATGGGAATTCCTCAGTGGTGTCCCTGGGAGCTTCAATATTGGATGTCAAGGCAGTCTTTTGTCTTCTCAGCAGGCAGTTGGACCTGATGTGCTTAACCCTTTCCAGCCTGAACCAGAGGACACAGGACTGAGTGTGGCAGGGTCTCAGAGCAGGCTGGGGGTCCTGCTCCAGCTCTCTGCTGTGCTTGGCTGCTCCATGCCCTGGCCTCAGCTGCACAGCACCTCTGCTCCTGCAAACTCAGTGCACCTACAGCCTCATTGTATTGGCAAGGAGCCTGGGAGGATGGTGATCCAGGAGGACTGAATGTCTCACAGCTCAGAGCTGGCAGGCACACAGGGCATGCTAAAGGGTTTTGTTTGTGCCCGGTGGGAGCAGCTGTAGGCAGGAGTGGGTGAGCAGGGGAGTTACAAAAAGAGAAATAAGGAAACAAAAGGCTCGTTGGGGCAGAGGGGGTATGTTTGCATGGGGGAGGGCAGGAATTTCTTTTCTTTGCCCGAAAGTCTAAAGTGCTTTTCTTTAGCGCCTATGTCGCTGCATGGGGCCTTGGTCAATAACATTCCTCCCTCGCCCTGCGGAAGGAGACGGGCCAAGCAAGACGCGGCTGAATGAAATTCCTCTCACCTCACCCCGTAAACATCCCGAGAGTCTGGCCCCATTATGGCTGGGTACAAAAGTCTGGGTCCGAGGCCGAACAAAAGGATGGGGAAGAAAGTGCAGGTTGCCAGGGCAACGCTGTCCAGGCCGCCTGGTTTTATCAGCAAGGGGCCTGGGTTTTCTGCCTGAGTTACAGGAATCTGAGGCAATTTATTTCCACCACAAGACAGAGGCTTTAGAGGGCAGGGTGGTGAGGCTCCGGCTTCGCCTTTGGTGTTCGCAGCAGGGCAGGTGAGTTGGGAGCAACTGACACAGTCTCCAGGGAAGCCACGTACCCAGACAGCCAGCAGCATCCTGGGAGATGCAGGGAACAAAGCCATGCCAAGGGGCTCTCCTACAAAGGTTCACAAAGAGTGGTAACCCTCCAGTGGGTCCGTCCCACCTGCCCATTACAGGACATGGGCTCTGTCCCAGCCGCTGCTGCAACACAAAGAGCCTGCTCACTCCTCTGTTCACTGAGGATGGACTGACCTCCTTCTCCCTGCTCAGGGATCCCAGTGCCCCAGCAGGTTGAATTAAACTGGGGAAAGCTGGTTTTCAGTAGCCTGATGAGGTCTTACAACTTAATCAGAACACACTTTGTTATTTCCCTTCCCGGTAAAGGCTGAAGACTCCCAGGTCTAGCATTGTTCCCCCTAGAGAGGATCTGGTCCATCCCCAGATTGCATTAAAGTTGCCTCTGACAGGCCTGGATTGCAGTAGGAACATCTGAGACCCAAAGCCTGAGAGTCAGAAGAAGCAGGACTGCCAGGTCCTCTTGGCATGGCATTTAGCAAAGCAAATGTAAGACCTTAAATCTGTCTGAGCCCCTAATTGATGACTAGATCTGAGATGTGTTTGGCTCACATTGACAAGGAAGAGTTTAGCTATGGGAAATCCAGTTCTAACTGGATCTATGTACTCCTCTACCAGTTTTGGTGACAAGAGAGCTGCTACTCTAGAGACCTGGAAGCAGCAAAGATAACATGGCAAGCTGAAGTGAGATAAATCTTATAAAGGATACTATGACACAGGAAAAATACTATTCAGGCATCAGCTCAACACGGTAGGTTTATTGAGTGCCAAGGATGTTTATGATGTGGCCCCCAACCAATCTGGAGATGACAGTGCTGGGTGTAGGGTCAACATGCAAGATAGAGGATGACAGTATAAAGATGGAATGATATAACATAATAAAAGACAACAATCAGATGTGCTGATGCACTGCAGCCAGGACAAGCACTTATTTGTGGCTTCCAAACAAAATAATGTACCAAACTGCTGGTGTAGTGGCAAGGTTTCCAGAGGCAAAACCTAAACCTCTCACAGAAGAGAAAGAACCACAGTGAAGATTGTGAACATAATACCCATTCTTCCTTTGTTGTTTGTGGGCTTGGGAAGTTTGTAGGATAGGTCAGTATCATACAAAGACCTGGAACAAAACTTGCAGACCAGCATGGTTAAATGGCTGGAGGAAAACCAGCTCAGCATGCCATGGAAAGCACTCAACCAAGTCAGCCTGCTCACCTCAATTTATCTAGACAAATTTCTAGACACATGCAGCAAGCTGTGCTCAATGGAGTAACAAGGAAATTACTAATTAAACTGAAGATGATGGGATTGGTGGAAGAAATAGAAGTTGGGGGCAGAAGCTGTACCTCTGGACAGAGGCAGTAGCAGGGTGAACAGAGCTCACCACTGCAGTTTCTCTGGAATCATTCCTGGGATCGATCTTGTTTATTCTCTCCATGAATGATGTTGTCATAAGAAGTGGAAGCGCTTAGGTTAAGCCAGCTCATGACGCAGAACGGGGAGGCATTGTGAATGCAGAGGAGATGGGAGATCAAACAGAAAGCAGCAGACAACCTTGAGCGTGGAGACGCAGGAAGGAGTTGAAATTCACCAGCACGAAATGCAAGACTAATCACAGGGTTGGGGATTTTTCATGCTAGACAGGCAGTGTGTCAGTTGGACATGACTGAGGAGGAGGTGAACTTCGTTGTAGCAGTCATGGGTGATTATAAACCACCAATGAGCTAAAGGCACAAAAAAGGCGAATGAGACCCAAGGGGCTTGGGATATTTCCAAGAAGAAGAAGATTATTAATAGTGTTTGCACAGTTCTGACAAGACCTGGTCTAGCATTGGTAGCAGCCCTGGGCAGGTAGGCTGAATTCACACCAGAAGCAATGCAGAAAAATTCTCTGAGTGTGATCAGGAGAATGGAGATCCTATTTCACAAGTAAAACAAAGGCTGGAAGGAGTTATCTTCTCCGCTGGTTTATTAATCAGGGTGGTGAAAATAGCACATGGGAGGAAGAAAAAGCATATAAAATAATGGGTGATGTTGGCACAAGAATAAGCGATACCCAAGCACACCAGAAAAAGTAATTAGAAAGCAAGGATCTTGACAACCCCAAAGACCCTGTGTCTCCATCCCACCTGAAGACACCTGTGCTCCTGCCTTCCAAAGGATCTCTTTTACAGAGCAACCGCTTGTGCCCTGGCTCCTTTGCCCTCCCTGCATTCGTGTCTGGAAACCGATCCCCACTTCAACTTTAAAGAGGGAAAAAGAAAAGGAAAGCCAGTAGACTGGGCCTTTTGTACAGCAAAGCAGATTAGGGGCCTCCCAGGGACTTGCAGCTTGTGTTTAGAAGAGGGAACGGATGGGAGACGGGGGGGAGAGAGGGAGGGAGACAGGGAGGGGAGGCTCCACTGTCGTCTGTGCCGGGTGAAACTCAGACCTGCCTTTGGTCTGCTCAGCAAACACTTTTTGTCCACCTTCCTTTCTTCCTCCCCCCACCCTGTTTGACACCGTGGATCAGCATCTTGGGGACTAGGATCTTTTCAGTTCCAGCAATGGACTTAATTCCTGAGACGTGTGTCATGTTCCCTCACTCCCATGCTGAATCAGGAAAGCATTTGCCCAGACAAAAGCCAAATCCCCCTCCTAGGGGTAATCAGGAAGAGGGTCCCTGCAGTGGTCTCTGCTCTGATGACAAAAGGTTCCTTGAGTACAGAGAAGCAGGTTAGTGCTGCCATGGATTATGGAAACAGCTGTGGACAACAGGGATTAGCCACCACCTGTGTGATGAAGGCTACATGTCTCCAGTCCCAGGGCCAGCAGAACACATGCCAGATGCTTTGTGCTACCTTTCTGCCCAAGCTTGACCCTTGAGGTGTTTTATTTTCAACTCACACCCCCACTCCCCCCTTGCAAAGTGCCTAGATCCAGGTTTGGACAATCTCAGTCTCTTAATTTGGAAAGACTGATACTCTCTTTGGTTCTGGGCTGTAGGAAATGACCAGTGAGCACATAAAGGTGGTATGGTGGCTGGGTACAGAGCCCTCTGCTACCACTCAGGCTCAGAGCTGCTCCTCATGCAGTAGCTTGGTTATGCAGCTCGTTCCACACTGGTGTGATCTTCATTTTCCAGGTGATTGCCATGGGGCTTTCAGAAAGACTCCTGACTTGAAGGGAAGCTGCTACACCTTTCTAAGTGCTCTGTAACATCTCACCTGAGGTGTGTCCACGCAGGGCCTCAGAGATCCCATCCCTTTAGCCCTTCTGGGCTGCAGTTTTGTCCTCAGTAAAACAGCCACAGCACAGACCCATCCTCAGGCAGGGATGCCGCTAAGCTAAAATCATTAACAGTTTCGGAACATTCAGCTATTTTAGTGAACTCAATTGAGAAGCTTTTTAGGAGACTAATAATCTTACCTCCCTAGCAGAGATTGAATAATGTGCAGTAAATCCTGCCTGAGGCTTCATGCACTGAACAACACAATGGAAACGGAACAGTGCAGGACTTTGTGCTAACCATGCAATGTCTGTCCTGAGCGTGGGATGAACAGGGGTCCTCTGGAAAACAGCTCAACTGTGTAATTAACATTAAAATTAAAAATCAGGTGTCATAAAAAAATTAAGGTCTGTGCAAATGACTTTGAAATGGCATTTCTCATGCTGCAACCAGATTGGCCTTCGGGTAATTTGCATGCATGTTTTGTTCTGTAATAGGCACCTATACTGTTCCTTTTTGCCAAAAAGGTTTTTATTTTGGCCAAATTCGAGTATATTTCACAGGGACAGCAAGAGCTGGGAAGAACAAGAGCTTCTTGTTGAACCAGCTCCAGCGTCTGTCCACAGAGCCCTGTTATGAGCACAAGGGCCAAAGACAGAACTGGAGATAAAGCTGCACATGGGCCTTAAGTACCTCCACAAGGCAGAGCCAGAGGCACAACTGGAGATGGATACACTTATAACGTAGCTCAGGCAAGGACAGGGAGGTCCAGGTTCGAGTTTAACTGATGCTCCTGGAGCAGTGTGTGCAGGGACAGGCTAGGCAAGGCTGGTCAGGGCCACTAAAGCCCTCAGACCCTGCCAACATGAGCTGCACAGCCTCACTGAAAGCAATAGAAATACCTTAAACAAAACCCAACAGGTACATCCTGCTCATGCCTCTGCTAATAACTGCTTGAATTATCCTTGGTGCCCTCTTGCGTATTGCTTGCATCTTGGGAAGAGGGGGAACTGGAGCTGGGAATCAGAGTGTTCCCAGGGGACACAGTAAACATACCAGGCATGCCCAACATGAAATGGGATCTAACAGGGAAGAGGAGAGGGAAAGTGAAGGGGGATCCATTATTCATGAAGGCAACAGTAGTACAACACAGTCTCCACAGACCCATGCAGTGTTGGATAAGGTTACTGCAGAAACAAGGGTTGGTAATGGTATGCCAAAGCTCTGCTTCTTGGGTACAGAAAGCAGAGAGGCATTGAGTCCTATCCTTCCCTTCCCATAACACTCTCCTGATGTATATGACAGCAGAAATAAGCTTCTTTGGAAGCTCTACTCATGGTCCCTAATGAAGACGTAGGAAGTTAGGAGTCCATAAAGCACAGGAAAAGAGAGAAGCAAGAGAGATCACAGACAAGTGAGATCAGGGTAGCAGAGAAGCAAAGAAGACATGAATGCAAATCATATGGCCACAAGGTTCTGGTTAGCCAGAGGAAGAACCAAAGCTCAGAGGATGGAGTTCAAGAGCTTTGGCACAGGCTCCTGAATGGCTGTATCAGAGCTTCCTGTCTCTCCATGTGTGTTACCTGTTCCCCTTCTCAGCCTCTCACCAAGGCTGATCCTGATTTCCTTGATAGGGAAACCTATCAGGGCTTGGCACTTATCTCAGATTACAGCATATGTTTGCTCTGGCTCTGCCGTGTCTCACAAAACAATGATTTCTATGACATCTCCTAGACAGCCTCTTTTTTTTTTGTTGTCATTCCCCATTTTCTCCTTTCCCTCTTTCTTCCCTTTATAACCAGAGACACTGGCTTCTGTCAGTCAGGCTGACTGCAGGACACCTCTTACCTCTGGATGATGAGCAGGTAGAAATACAATGCTGACTGTTACAGTACAGGGAATACACCTCAGCAGCTGTCCCAGAGAATTAAACATACCTGGTTGCTTAGGCAGGAGACCAAACCCCGACTTTGCACCACTTCCCTTGGGAACACCCTGAAAGTATACCAGAATATTCACAACAAAGAGGAGGAGCCACTAGCCCAAAAGAACACAGATACTAAACAGAGCTAGACTGATTTGTAGGGAAAGGGCTGTAGCCTTTATAGCTCGTTTCCCCTCAGTGGCATCAGCTGCAGCTCCTTTACCAGGGCTACTTAAACGGCACAGGAGGAGCTAACTCTAGTCTTTTTCAGTTAGGAAATGGTGATTGCTGTGTGTATTATGGTAGCTGCTAGAACACAAGCACTCAATTAGGTTTGTGGAGTAAGGATAGATATTGCTTCCTGAGCACTTGGTGGGGGGTGTGTGTATATATAAGCGCAACATAGGTGATGAGTAAGGCAAGCCTTAGAGGTGTATGCTCCTGCTTACATTTTGGGCCTGATGTGTAGGGGAGGGGATTATATACTAAAACAGCAATTAGATGTTGATATGAATATGGGTTATCTTTCAGGGGGAAAAAATCCACTTTTCACTGCCATGCATTTGTTTTGCCTTGAACAGAATCAACCCTGGAATCTTGCAGGCAGTAGAAAGTGAAGAATTTCCTACTCTGGGCAGCTCATGCAAGCAGAAATGTGTGCAGGCATTTGAAATGAAGATGATCTCTCAACTGAGCAGGTGAGGAGGCAGCAGCAGTTGTAAACTTGTGCTAGTGGTGTGGTGGCCCTGTGACTGCAACATACTTGTGGGAGCCTCTTTGGTGGACTAGCGTACAAGCTGGATTAGACCTTTATGCAAAAAGAGGTTTCACTCAGCTGAGGAAGGCTTTGTGGGATCAGACTGTGTTGGTGCTGTAGGAGGTGCTAGTATCAAGTTAGTGTATGTCATTGCTGTGCCTGGAGGGATGTATGGCTCAAGCACACTGGCTTGGATCATGTCCCAGGTATAGTGTTCAGGCTGCCAGGCATTGCAGCCAGGAACACTTAGCGCTCACCTGGAATATGTTGCAAGATATATTTAGAAGACTTCTTTTATTACTGTTTTTAATTACACCCAGCTTTTCTGATACTCCTGATGCTGGTCGGCCGCATGGCTTTGCAAAAAACAAAAGCCACCATCCAGCAGTGTGTGGGCCCTGTGTCTGCCTGTGAGCCAGGTCCCATCTGGCTGTAATTACTAGCTTCACATCAGCAGAAGAGTGTAATATTTAAACACAAATGTTTAATGTTTGCATAGCAAACCTCAGGATGGAAAGCCCTTGATAATCAGCCTTGCAGGAGAGGAGGTGGGTCTGCTGCAGGTGAGCACTGAGGTTTATGGGTTTTAGCAAGATTTGTGGGTTTTCCTGGGGATAGGAGGAAAAGCAACACTGAGCACAGGATGCCTTCATGGCTCATTCTAGGCAGAAGCCCCATACAGCCTTGTAATTCTCATTTCTTGCTTGTATAGAGAGGAGCTGCAGGCAGAGGTGCTCTAACCGCAGGCTACAATCCATGCAGAGTGGTACTTGCAAGATGATAGAGAAGTTACTGAAATCAGCACAGGCTCCTTGCCCAGAGCAGTAGCCACCAGGATGGATAACAATGTCTGGTGAATCTCAGCAGCTAGGTGTCCAGCTAACCCCAGAGGAGCACAGGCTCTGGCATGTTCCTTGAGTACCCAAGCTCCCAGAAACACAGACAATGTACTGCATTAGCCCCTAAAAAGTAAGACTGAGCGCACAGCAAGCACTAGCTGTGACACGGTGGACCTTATCTCTGCCAGAGAAGGTGGCTGGTGGTGAGCCCCAGCCATTCCAGGGGGCCTTCCCCTGCCTGCAGGGGACCCAGTCTGATCTTTTGTTTATGAAACCTTGCCTCTTCAGTATTCTCTTTTGATCCTTTGGGGAAGGAAATGAGTAGCTAGTACTTCACACTGCTCCACATGGGATGACAAGTAAGAAAACAGCTTTACCCGCTCCCAGGCACCTCTGGAAGGTGACAGATGTGTGCTGTCTGCAGCATCCTCATTTCAGCATTAAGGTCCAAGGACAACGTGGCACACCTAAGCCAAATGGCAGTCCTGTTGCTGCTGGTCCAGGTGCCACCTCCTGTAAGGCAAACAGCACCCTTCTAATGGGGAAGAAAAGGCATGCCTGGAGATGGCTTTCACTCGTGATGCCATCGTGTGGCTAGCGGCTGTCTCTTCCTGAGCTTGTCCACAACCTGTCACAACTTGTCGTTTCCTATCAGCAGGAGGCTAGAGCAGATGTACGATAACAAAAGCCTCCTCACTGTCCCAAGGGGTTTGGGAGCCTCTTCTCTGCTGCTTGTGCACCCAAGGTGAGCCAGCCCTGCTGTCGTCATTGCCTTTGAGATTGCTCATCTCGGCAAACTTTAAAGCTGCAATCTGACAGACCAAAATAAATCAATCAATAAATAAATCGTCCGTCTCGTCTGCTGGATTCTGCAGTTTATTTCCTCAGCACTGATGAAAAATAGTTGGATGCTTAGTAGCTTCATGAGACTAATTATGATAAACGGCCCCATCGCTGCTAATATCCGGCCATTAATTCCCAGATGGAGCTGCAGAAAATGTCAGGAATGGAAATGTCAGCTTTCTAAAAGGACCTGGCAGGTATTGAAGTGGGGACTGGAGCGTCAGCAGAGGAGGGAGTAGGGGGAGAGCTGGGAATTAGCAGGATGACGATACACATTTGAAGCAGTCATTCTTCTGACTTGATTGTCCAGTTTCTCTCAGGTGTCTACGCTACAACCATGGCTTCCTTTGGGTTTTGCTTACTCTGAGCTCTGCTCCCAACAAAGAGACAAAAGATTTGATGATCATTAAATGGGAGACATTTCTGTTGGGGACAGGAAGTTTTAGGAATCTCCTTCCTGCTGAGATCCCCAAGAATGTTGCCCTGCTTTGGGGGACAGACACACCAGTAATTCCCTTTACACTGAGTGTGGGGTGGGCAGGCTGACTTGCAACAAAAGGTCGCACCCAAACCCAGCTCTTATTTTCTGGGTTTCACATTTGTATTCACATTCATGTTTACATTGCTACAATAATCAGCTGCATACAAAAATCAGATGGAAAACAGCAAAAAACCACTTGGGGTTTTTTGCTTTCAGCAGATAGTTTTTAATGGTTTCTCTGTGTTTGAGAGGGCTCTTTATGGGGAATAGTCACTGCTAAGTGAGAAGGTACTTCAAGAGTAGGTGAACCAGCCAGACAAATGATATAAATGCCCAGATATTGATGGTGCTGTGTTACTGATGGCAGGAAGTCAGGCCGGCACCTGGTGCAATAAATCAGCTCATGAACAAATGTCAAGAAGGCATGTTTTGAAGCTGTTCTAAATCCAAAAATGTTGAGTTATCCTCTTATCTGGAAAGATGTTGCTCTGTCACATTTGCATGCTTGAACCTCTGCTTCTGATGGTGTATACTTTTTCTAAGGCCTGGCACAAAGATATGCTTTGATTTTGTTACTTTGCTCAGCCAACCAGCTCAGACACTGCTCTGTACAGCTTCTGAAATGGTGGTGTTCAGGTGAGGATCTAACCCAGCTTTTGGCATATGCTTTCTAGTGGGAAAAAATGGGAACAGGTTAGGGATTCCTTGATGAAATGCCAGTCGGTTGAAAGAAAGGCTTTTTGCAGGAATCTGTTACTCTTTGTCAGCAAAGGACAGGTTTATTTATTTATTTTCCCCTCAAAATAGATTACTTTGATGCTTACCTGCTGAAAGGACATAAACCATTAAGCCTAATGGTCTGTTCCATATGACAAATTTGAACCAGAGCTTCCTATATCCCCCAGCAAGTGCCTTTATGGAAGGGAGCTGAGGTGTTGCTGTCTTTCTTATGAAACGCTTGATGTTCATCTGGAAGCTTCAGGGAAAATTTCCAGCCTTTCTAAGAAGGGGCAAGTAATTTCTCCTGTTCCTATTACAAAAAATCCCAAAGTGTTCCCCTGAACTGCTGGAAGCATGCAGAATTAATTGGCTGAGGACCTCAATCCCCTGTTTGTTGTCTGGGAATGCCTGAGTTGCAAGACTGCTAGTAGCTCTTCAGAAATGTTTTGCAGTTCTTTCAGGATTGTTTTCACCAGGGTTGGGTGATGAATTTCCTGGAAGAGAGCAGGCTCTATCTATAGCCTCCTGAGTGTTTTGCATGCTTGAAGAGTGTTTATATGCGAATCTGTAATTTTGGAAGAGGGCCAGGAAATGTCATCCTCTCCAGTGCAGACTGGGGGTATATTGGCTTCCCTGTGAGGCTGGCCCCAGTACTCTTACCTGTGATGTCTCGTGTTCCAGAGGTCAACAACCCCCTCTCAGCAAGAGCAAGGCTACAGCAGCCTACCCTTATGCTGCTGAGTACCGGTGGTTAGACTGATAGCTCCATTTTGATGCTTTCACCTAGGAAGATGGGGAAGTGCCTGTACCGTATTTGCTGGGGAAGCTACAGAGCTCAAAGCCTCCTGTCAGCACGTCATCTCAGGCTGCATGAAATCTGGTCATTTGTCTGGCTGGGGTTTCTGAGGTATCTAAGGGTCTAATCCCAGGGGATTTGGGAGCATCTCTGCCACTAACCTTTTCTAAAATCAAGGTCCCTCTAAAGAAGAAGGCTCTTCTTGGAGAAATATCCCAGCTTGCTGACGGGTGACAGGTTCTTTCTACCTGCAGCCCTATGCAGAAGACGCCAGAGTTGCATTTGAGACCATTCTGGACAATTCTGCTGAATCAGTTGTGTAAGAAATGTCTACTTGCCAGCTTCTCTGCCCACCACTGCTGAGATCTCCTCGCTGAGGCTTCATCAGCTTTTCCATCATCAGCACCACTCCCTGTCTGCTCAGGCTTGGCCTTGGTAATCCTGTCATCTTCCTACTTCTGGCCAGCCCTATGCTTTCTCCACGCCTTCCTCGGAGAAGCAACCTCCTTGGAAGCAAATTCCTTGGGGAAGCCTTCTGGCTGGATTGCTGGTGTGATCCCAAATGTGAATGAACGCGCCCTGGGGAGATGATTTGCTGTGGCACTGTGGTGGAGGCGAGAGAGAAAGCTCATCAACAGAAGTGTCACTACCTGGGTCAGTCTCCTTTGGTTTTGAGGCTGCAGTGAAAACTGTGTTTGGAAAGGACAGAATTTGCTGCTGGCTGCTATGAACTGCTCTTCCAGTCCCAGCCTGACTGAATTCAAGGTAACAGCCTTGTGCTGAGTGCATTGTTGAAAGCAGCAGGAATATAAAGTGAATCTGGCTTCTCCTTCCCAGAATCAAACTGCCTCTTCAGGAGAAGGGAGCAGGCAGCATAAAGACAGACCTTGTCCTGACTCTCCCGGCATTGTGACTTTCTCGTGGGTTTGCATTTTGAGGTTCAAGTCTAAGGAGTTTCTGTCAAACGTACTGTTAGCATTGTCAACATGTGGTGTTTTACTCTAGATTAATGCTGTATCTTGTGTGTGGGAACACATGTAGGTGTGGAGACAGAAATCTGGGGCCTTATTCTTCAGTGGCCTTGTGAGGATCATTTGCACCTTCAGCAAAATGTGTGTGGGGTGGGTATGGAAATACTGCTAAATCTGAAGGGCCTGCCACCCACATGGGGTAGGTGCAAGTGATGAAACAAAACAACCCGTGCATCATCTCTGAGGTCCACAAAGTTGGGATTTTTGATATTTTATTATTCCTCCCATAACTAGAGTTAGGCTGCTCTCTGTAGAAGCGAGCTTCGGTGTGATTAACTACACTGGCAATGGTGTTTCCTGAGCTATTGGTTTGGGATAGATGCATGAGATCTAAAGGAGTGAAAGTGGATGGCACAAAAGGTGGCTGCAACAGCTCATGGACAATAAAAGAGAGATGCTCTTCAGCCAGGAATGAACCAATAGCAGGTGTCACATATTTCCCAGTGCCAGCTCACATCCTAACACCTACTGAAACTGCTTTGATTCTCATGTTTGATAAGTGGGTGAGATGAGAGGTCTCCCTCACTGTGAGTCCAGACTCTGCTAACCCCTGTGCATGCTTTCACTACGCCAGTGGTCTGGCTGACTGGATGGGCGTAATTGCTTAACTAAGAAGAAAATTACCTCTATCCCAGCTGAAACAGTGGCAAGCTCTGCTTTTCTTCTCCCAAAACAGCCTTGCAGTAAGGAAAAATCCTATGTTAAGTCATTGATCTGCATGTTTCAGCAGGGACTTGGGAGCCTCTTCTTGGACAAATGTTTTTTCAGGAACTAAGCATCACCTGCAATTACAGGCAGATCTGTGGCCTTAAAAGAGCCCATAGCAGAAAAGGTGCAGGAAGGAGAGCTGTCAGGAGAAAGACCTTTCATTCTGGCCCTGCTGAGGACACCATCTCAGCTCAGACTGATATGAGAAGGAGAAGCCATGGAGATGCTCAGCTGTGCCAACTGCCTTCACTGCCACCTGCTTTTTGCAAGTGATTGGGTCTCACACTCCCCTGCGTGGCCATTCTGGCCTAAAGGAGCACCTGTGGAAGCAGGACATGGTGTCGGTGGACCCTGCTGCAAGCCCTGGGAGAGAGTTTCTGGGGAAACAGAAAGCCTTTTTGAGTGCAGGTCGGGCTATCAGTTGTGGCAGCCCATGGCTGGGGAGCAGGGTGGCTCTCACACCTGTCTGCTTTCTGTTCTGGCCTGGTGGGTCTGTGAAGGCCCAGCCAGTCAAAACCGCTCAGCTTTCATCTCCTGACTCGCTGAAGCATTTTGTGTTGAACTTTGAAAGCCTGGCCAAAAATGAAGTACAATGAACTACAGGGACAGCAAGACCTGCTGTGAATCCCAACCTGCTGCAGGGGAGACGGAGCTGGCGTGAAGCAGATTGGTATTATTCCCATGCAGAGGGCAAAGGGGCATCACCATCACTTCCTGCCGGCCAGAGCATCTGGCATGCGACCCAAGGGAACTTCAGTGAGAACTGTGATTCTATCAAACCTAATCAAGGCAAGCCAGCGTGCGTTCCTTTCTAAAGTAAAGCAATGAGGCCAGCAGTATGACAGAGAACCTACACTTGGGAGTTTCTCCAGCAGCCGCTGCTTTAAGCAGTGTCAGGGGCAGCTCAGCATGAGGTGCAAATCTGCAGAGATCTCCCTCCTGCAAAGGGCTGGGCTGGAGAGCACCTTGGCAAGAGCTGAGCGTTGCTGCGAGGAAGCTTTTTTATTAGGAGGATTTGTGTTTCTTCCTTGAGGCTCTGCCTGCCACAGCCTCCACCTCCCTCTGCCCAAACCTTGCATCCCCTTGGATGGTGCAAGTGCCTCTATCACCCTTGACTCCCAAGCCCTTTACACCCATTGCCAACCAGGCAGGGAGAGGAGCTCATTGCCTGGGCTCTGCTGCCTCGTCATGACATGCTCTCTGCCCCCCTGCTGCCACCCTGCCTGACCCCTCTGGCCCTGTGCAAGGCCATGTCCCTTGGCCCAGCTGGCTGGTTTGTGCACAGGAAGCCTTGAAGAGCTCTGCTCCTCCGGCCCTGCTCTCTAGGACTTGTACCTGTCCCTGTGCAAAGCTGTGCAGCAGCAGGGCTTGCTTTCAGCTTGCCTGGACATGGCTGACAGGCATGGAGAGTTCCAAGAGGCTATGGACCAGCTCCTGGCTATGGCTCCCCTCCCACAGGAGCCTCCACTCGGGTCTGCTTCATTTTTTCCTCTTCCTTCTCTGCACTTTGCTCTCCCTCACACTGCATCTCTAGCTTTTACAGCACTTTCATGTTGGGTTTGTTTGCTTGGTGTGTGGTTGGTTGGTGATTTGTTTGCTTGCTTTTTTGTAGGTTTTTTGGGGTGGGGGGTGTTTGGATGGAT